>CAMXCT020000591.1:444316-724316 GCA_947184155.2 Cladocopium goreaui | reverse complement strand
AACATCAATGAACCGTATCCAACTAACGACTGACCTTGCCATGGCACAACACATTGTATCGTCCCTGGAAACCGTTTCGGGACGGATCCGGAACGGGATGCCCAGTTCGATGATGATCCCCTGAAACTTGAGGATGAAATCACTTGTTTGGGACCATTTATTCCATAACTATCAATAATAATCCCAGCAACCCCCATTCCCATCCATTCCCTACTAAGCACCAGTAAGAATTGTTGGAGGTGTTCAGAACATTAAGGTGGTTTGTTGACTTCACACAGGCTCATTGAACCGATGGGTGTTGTCAATTCAACTGCAGTAAGTAATAATATGTGCAACAATGTGTAAATGAATGTCAGCCCTGGATTAATAAACCCCAAACGGCGGCTAAAAAAAGGGAAGGTACCATTTAAATATCAAATCATGACGAAATTGGGGGAGTACCTCCCTAATTTTCATAAACCATGGTTTAGCAAAATCCGGGGTCGACATTAATAGGTGTCGTCACTGCCGTGGCTTGAGGATTATCCCAGCAATGATGCCGCTGAAGTTGATCACTGGCCATGCTGGCCAGGAACCGACCAATTGGAGGTACCATTAATATCATGCCTATTTTTTTTGGCTAAATTTCTGGGATGTTTCTGGGAAGATACCCCGAAAATATGGCCAAAAAGATGGTACTTACGTTTACGCACCTCCGTTTCAGGGTTCTGAAGATCTCCCATTGGATTGGGATTCTCTGCCTTCCCCATCTGCTCGGCGAGAATGAAGGCTGGACCGCTGATCTGCAGGCTGATTCATGGCGGCCAAGTAGCAACCAGTGGGGGAATTCAAATGAAAATGTCGTGCTTGTGATAGATAACATGGTGTTTATCCATGTTTGATGACAGATCTTCAATAGATAAAGAATGGAGATTGAACAACAAAGAAGAAACTATAGAAATGTTCATAGAATTTCACCATGAGATGTGGAGAAATCCGACCAGTGATCTGGATAAAGTACAAGGATTCACCAAGCTAAAAAATGCCAGTGCGGGATAGATAAATCCTTACCAACCAGCAGTGTTATCACAGTTGGGACCTAATAACTGGTTTCCAGTTTCATAAACAATGGAGATTTGATGGGAAGATAAATTAAACCATCAAAAACTTGAACGTGAGCGAAAAAGAATTGAGATTTAGCCATCAAACAATGGGAAAAAAGGGCAGCACCACTTTTGGGACTCTTTTGGGATTGAAGCAGAAAAAAAGAATGAAACAAGGATTACCATCTGGTAAACATTTACATAACTACGGAAAGATCCACCATTTTCAATGGGTAAATCCACTATTTCGACTGGGCCATTTTCAAGTTCGCGAACTGTTAGTCATTACCAAGGGATGGAGTGCATTTCACCCACAAAACCAGGACTTTCCCATGCACTTAGTGGATGGGTGGTGAGGGCATCGGTGCTCAATGTTCGGAACTGGCGCCACCAATAGAATGAGGCACAAGGTGAGGCCCTCCAGCTATGTGTGTTAGCTTATACACTCATGGACTCATGGATACTATAGTTATATCTACCATAAACATCATAAACCATAGTTACCCCACTAAGAAACCAACTCATCAGTACCATTATCACTATAATTATAATCATTACTATCGTTACCACTACTCTTGAGCCCTAGAGGAAAAGATCTTGGGTGTCCAAAATTTGAAACCATCATCTATGCTTCGGAAAATATCTCTAAACCGACTGTCTGAAATATCCTCTGAAAATCGATGATAATCTCCCCGTGTGCGTACACAACGTACACCTCTGATTTCCCAGCAAAATCATCCTTGCCATCTCTCAAAAATCAAAATCATGTCATGTCAATTTCATCCACCCACCAATGTTCACGTTGACTTCCCAAAAATCATCCAAAATTGCCCTGAAAATCATCCGAACATGTCCGACCCGAAACAAAAACTTCGAGAGACGCTGCACCAAGGGACGAAGATGCCACAGCCCATCACAAAGCCCAAGGATGGATCCCAATAACCTCGGAAATTTCGGGCCCGGCCCAAATTTCAGGTGAAATCCAATCCTGGGAAAAAAAATGGATTGGTGAACACTCAATAGTTGGCGAACATCATTTAAATCCAACATTTAAATCACTCAATAGTTGGTGAACATCATTTAAACATCCTACCATATTTGTTGTGTCCCATTTCCGCTTCAACCCCCGATTTTTCGTTGGCCCTTCTGGAAACAATCGTTGGAAAAAAACGAAAAAAACCCACCTCCAAAGTCCAAGAAGTTCATCACCTGGCGAGGAGAACTGTTTTCCCCCGGTTCGAGGTAAGAACTGGGCTGGTTTTTTTTTCCAAAAATGCTGTCACTCGGAAATTTGGGGGTTTGTCAAACAAACATGGGGAATTTATGGAAGTTGTAGATACGAGATGATACGAGTATGTTTTTTCTGGTGTTTTCTACTTTGCAGGCAAATGTTCCTGCCTTTCATGAGCTAAAAAACTAAAGTTGCAAGACTTTACCAGCAAAGTTAAGGCAATAAAAACCAAGTGGTTTCTTAAATCCTCAATATAGAAATGGTAGAAAATGACCCCCGAACCCATCATCATTTATCTGTTATATCATAAATTCATCAATCCTCATATTAGTTTTAAAAAAAAACTATTTCTATGATGGTTAAAACTATGATATCCACTTATCTCCACAAACATCTCCTCATACGTTGAGGCTTAAATTCCATGAAATCCCCGAACACTCCAGAGGCCGTTCCCGCCTTCATGGGGTTCGTCATGCCAGAGGCACCCAGACCCAAGGCGAAGATCAGACCGGAGGACAAGGGCGACATGAACCTCGGCTGCGCCGGTGAATGGTTGGGATATCCTGCGAAAAAAATGTGAGAAAAAGGGTGATTTGATGGTGATACAATGCTAATACAATGGTGATTTAATGATGATTTAATGGGATATCATGGTGATTGAATGGGCTTTCATGCGACTTAATGCAATTTAATGGTGAGAAAAATGGTGATTTAATGATGACATTCATGGTGATTTCATGGGATCTCGGACCGGATATTTCATGATGATATTCATGGGATTTGTTTCACCCACTTGGGGGTGCAGGCCAGGGGTGTTTTATAAGTTGGGATAGAAGTCCTACAATTGGGGTGAAATATCACCCACTTATTAGTGGAACTGCACCAAGCACGGGAAAGTCGATGCAGAAGCAGATGAAACTTATAGGTGGGTAGACAGGTAGATAGCTAGATACTGTAGATTCGAGTTCGACGCGAACACACCCCAGCCGCTTCATCCTTCATCCTTCATGCGCCAGGAAACATCTTGAACTTGTCGGGCAACAGCACGCAAAGCACGATGAGGCACAACGACCCCAGGAAGGCACCCAGGGGAAACTGCCACCTCAGCCAGAGGTCACCAGAATCCCTTAGAGATTGCTGATGTGTTGATACGTTTAAGCATCAAAAATATGGTGATAATGTGATGTTCATGGGGATACAAAGTAGTGGTTTAGAACTCACCAACTACAGAGGTTAATCAGTTAATCCCATCCCGAAAAGCAATGATGAAACTCCAATCGGAATATACCAAGCATTGATATTTCATGGCTGGTTGGTGGTGCAATAACTATGGTTATACTATGGTTATGAATTAGGGCTATCCCAAACTATGGGAAATCACTATGATTATACTATGCTGGTTGGTGGTGCAATTTCACCATCTTGAAAAATGATGGAGTGAAAGTCAATGGGTTTCGGATGACATCCCTTTTCTATGAAATGGAAAATAATCCATTCATGTCTGAAACCACCAACCAGATGGGATATGCAGTTATGTATACAACCAACAATATCAAACGCCACTCGGTCACCATGGCTTTTTGAGGGCGGTGGGATCAGCAACCCTTGGAAACCTGGAACGGGTTTCTGACATCAACTCGACAAACATCCTGGTTTCACACGTTTCGGCATCTTTTTAGGTGTTACGGTGTTATATGCTAATTCACCAGCCTGAAACCTTTTAGGATCCAGGTGCTATATGGTTTTTTTTAATAGGTGTTACCCTCTGGTAAACAAACATAGCTATTGAAAATCACCATTTTTAATGGGAAAACTCACTATGAATGGACATTTTCAATAGCTATGTTAGTTTACCAGAGGGTAAACCTCCATTTTCCTATGGTTTTCCTATGGTTTTCCTATGGTTTTCCTATGGTTTTCCGGGTGCTATATGGGTTTTTTAATAGGTGGTGTATGGCTTGTAGATCTTGTTGGTCTGCACCATCTTTTCACAAACGTCGGGAGTCAGAATGTGCCCAAAGATTCTGTAGAGGGTTGACTGAAAATGAGGAGCTACTTGGTGGCTCATCCCACGAATCGTAAGTGGGTTATAACCCCAGTGATTTACATGGGATAAGTAGGGTTAATCCACTTATAACTGGGGTTATAACCCACTTACTAAGTGGGATGAGCCGCCAAGTACCAACAAACATCAATTGATTACGATAATGAGTGGATTATTGGCAATCTATTATAACATTATAACAATACTATGTTTCTATTATTACCACTTTTTTCCTCTATTGGTAATCTATTGGATTTGAGTAATGATTGGTAATCCATGACCTCAAATCCGATAGATTCCCATCAAACCCAATGAGTGTTTTTGTTGGGGGGGCTATCGGGCTATCCCCCATTTTCGGTGTTCTCGCTTGGGATCGCCATCCGGTTTCGATGGACAATTCTGGAAAAGATGTGTTCGGCCAGCCGCAGGTTTTGGTAAGGTTCAGTGTGAACCTATCTGGACCCGTGTTCAACCCAAAACACAAGATTCAATTCTTTACCCTCCTGTAAACTAACATCGATACGGAAAATCATCATATCTTATGGCTAATCATCTATAAACACTTCTTATAAACATGTTCATCCATTTTCCAAATCTATCTTGGTTGTTTTCGGGGTACCAATCCATAAAGGTATGATGGTGCTAACAGATCTATCAATGCCTAAAAGATCCCATTCGACATCTATCTTGGTGGTACATCTATTGAATCTACTAAAAAACATCTTCAATCTTCCCGACAGATTCGGAGGTTTCCGAAAAAAATGGGGGTATGCTACCATCATCCAATTCAAAAATTTTATGGTCGGATTTTCCATGAAATAAACCCAGCGAGCTTGGGGATTCAAGGCCCTCCAAGTGCCCCCACTGTGGGGGCCACTGCAACTCTGCCAGCCTGGGGCTATACCTGGGCAAAAAGAAGCCCAGATACGGGAGGAAGACCCAGGATGAACTACCATTTACCTACTTTTATGTGCATATCTATATATATATGCAGCATATATATATATTATATATATAGCTTATATCTGTAGCTTTTATATATATATGTATATATACAGCTTGGAGCGAACCCTGAAGCCGGTTTTATGTGTTTATTGTTTCATGTCACCCATATATTGGTTGGTTGCCATAGGGAGGAAGCATCTCAAGCAGGTGAGATCGTTTCCTCGGCGGCCAAAATTACCCTGTGGTAAATCAAACCTGGCAAATTGGAAAATCCCTGATGATATAAGCTACAGATATAGGGTTATAATATATAAAGAGCTGATTTATTCTGGTTGGTGGTTTTAACCATCTTGAAAAATATGAAAGTCAATGGGAAGGATTATCCCATATATTATGGAAAATAAAAATGTTCCAAACCACCAACCAGTATTGATTCTTATCCATTGAAACACAATAGAGGATTTTCCAGCTTGATATGTTCGATGACGCAAGGTATTCATCCGCCAAGTCAGTGGCGAACGAAGATGAAGCAGGAAAGTGTTAAGGGGTGTTCGTTCTTGTTGCTCAAAAAGGACACATAAAAGCCAAAACCCACCAAAATATGCAGTTTCTGCATGTCAGAATAAACTTTAGGTATTTCCTAAAGCCAATGATTCCAAGGAGGTACCAGGATGATTGATATGTTGCTTTGCCATGCTTCTTGGAGGCTACAGCACTAAAATTCAAAGCGGCAGCGCTTCAAGCGCACAGGTCCTGCTACTTTTCTCTGCCATCATTGTCTGTTGCCCTTGACGTTTGAGAACAAGTTGGGAAGAAGCAAATGTGCCAATAATATACGATTATCGTTTGCATAATCATCTTTGTTAGCTTTTCTCCCCATGTACGATCAGTGTTTTGCTGGAAAATCCCTCAGTTGGATGATTTGAACCTCCATGGTTTCGGGGATTTCCCAGCCATGTTTGATGATCTTAATTATCTTATTATGTTGAAAATTCCCTTGAAAAAATCGCAGGGTTTTCCCAGCTAAAATCTCCATGGGTTTTTCGCTGAGTTTCCCATGGGTTTTTCCCATCAAGTCCTAATTCTCCCCAATCACCCTCCATGGGTTTTTCGCTGATTTCCCTATCTTCCCATCGTTTCCCATGGGTTTTTCCCATCAAGTCCTCCATGTCCCATGGGATTCTCCCCATTTTTCCCTGCTTCGAGGCACCCTGTGCCATCCGACTTCAAGGCATGTCGGGTGATGGCGATGGTGCCCGCTGCCACTCCCATGAAGGTCGGCACTGAGATCCTGCGGAAAAATCTCGCTGGGAGGTATGGTCATACCCCCAATGAATCATGGAAATGTGGAAAAATCATCATTAAATCAGGAAAGATCATCATCAATCATTAAAAATCATCATACCCTCCACCATTAAGGATTGTTGAGTTAATGGAAAAATAAAAGGGTTTTCACGGCGAGTTTCTGGTGATTTCATGGTGATTTCACTGGGCAATGTGAAAAATCATGGAAGAATATGGGATTTGATGGTGATTTGAGATGATTTAATTGATGGTGATTTCATGATGAGGATGATATTTAATTTTTCATGAATTTATGGGATTTGAGATGATTCAAGGATGATTGAATGGGAATTCATTTGGATTTAAGTGGATTCAATGAGGTTAGATATGAGGATATAAAAAATGATTTATGGTGATTTAATAGACAAAATGGCGGTTTAATGGGAATACAATGGGGATATAATAGGGATAATGGAGATACGTATCTTGTATCGTCTGGTTATTTTACACTTTGCTATGGAAGCCATGGTCCATTTATAGATGATAAACATGATGACTTATTGTATGGAATTAAGTGGAATTCATCCGATAGAATGGGTTGTTTACAGTACACTTTAAAAAATGGTGGTTTGATGGGTGTATGATGGGAATATCATGGAATATTAGTTGGATATACATGGAGATATTGTAAATAATATGCAAAGTAATAGTAGATAGTTGTCGTATATAAGCTATTTAATAATTTTCAATTATAAAATCAACCAATTTCCAAGGGTTATAAGGTGATATATATATATACATATACTAACCATTATTTCTAGCAACCTTGCGTCGAGAGGTAGGTGTAATTGTAATCTGGACCATGGAATGGAGATTCATCAACTTCGGTGATATCCCCTTTGTTCAGTCCAGGAGTCCATGAGTCCATGTGAAACACCTCAAATGAAGAAAAGAAATCTTTATACAGTTTCTAATCAATTTTAGGTACTTTGGGGGTGTAGTTCCAGTTATAGGTGGATATATACCCAGAGAAAAATAAGGGCCCCATATCCCAACTCTTGGAGCTTAAAAAACCATAGCTAGACCCACTAACCCCAACTGCACCTTCAAGACATTCACTAAAGATTTTTCTTATCTTCGCAGGTCCAAAAGTCTGGGTAAATGACATAATATTTCACTAACCTGAATCTTGCGGCCATGAATGGGGATCATTTCCCTATAAAAACCATGATTCCCAGGGTTCGGGAGAACAGGGTTCGGTCGTGATGAAATTTACCCAGACATATGTATATATATATATTCCATGATACTCCAATTATTTTCAAAGCTCATTAAACCATATTAAACCATATTAAACCACCATTTTCTTGAAAAATCACTCGTTTGATAGGTAAATCATCTATTCCAATGGTATCCATGGATCAAAATGGGTGATCTCTCCGCCCCCGTGACTTGAACCCCGAGATTTTTACGTTTCTGGTAGCCTCCGGCCTCCTGAAACCTGGCTTGAAACATCCACCATTTACCCTAAATGGTAATGACTAACATACTGTAGCTATTGAAAATACCAGAAATCGTTGATTTAATGGGTAAATCACCATTTTTAATGGGTAAATCACCATTTTTAATGGGTAAATCACCATTTTGAATGGGTAAATCACAATTTCTAATGGGTAAATCACCATTTTTAATGGGTAAATCACCATTTTTAATGGGTAAATCACCATTTTGAATTGGTAAATCACCATTTCTAATGGGTAAATCACCATTTTGAATTGGGTAAATCACCATTTTTAATGGGTAAATCACCATGGTAAATCACCATTTCACAATTTTTAATGGGTAAATCACCATTTTGAATGGGTAAAACACAATTTTTAATGGGTAAATCACCATTTTTAAAGGGTAAATCACCATTTTTAATGGGTAAATCACCATTTTGAATGGGTAAATCACAATTTCTAATGGGTAAATCACCATTTTTAATGGGTAAATCACCATTTATTATGGGTAAATCACCATTTTGAATGGGTAAAACACAATTTTTAATGGGTAAATCACCATTTATTATGGGTAAATCACCATTTTGAATGGGTAAAACACAATTTTTAATGGGTAAATCACCATTTTTTATGGGTAAATCACCATTTATTATGGGTAAATCACCATTTTTAATTGGTAAATCATCATTTTTTATGGGTAAATCACCATTTATTATGGGTAAATCACCATTTTTAAGTGGGTAAATCACCATTTTTTATGGGTAAATCACCATTTTTACTGCGTAAATCAACTATAAACTGTGAATTTCTATAGCTATGTAAACGTTTACCAGAGGGTTGTTGAATGATTTTCACAGCTATCAACCTCCATTTAGTTAGGAAATCCCCGAATTTGACGTATCCACCGGAGGCCCAAAAAATGGCAAGTTAAACCAACATGCTTCTATCAACTAATGATTAAATCCCCATGGGTTGCATATCTTTAGAGGTCAAAGCCCCAGGGTTTTCCAGCTGAAATCCCAATTTGTTCGAATACGTTTTATCATCTTCAATCTACTTTTTGGCATAAATCCAGAGGTGTTCCAGCTCAAATTCCACATGGTTCCTCCTTAAATCCCAATGTTTGTTGGTGAACCCCCAAATTTTTAACCCCCGTGTTGTTCAGATATAATCATCATCAACCCACATTTCGCGCAGCTTTGATAACATCGTTGAATATCCCAATTCTTCGGATGAAATCCAGGTATTCCATATAAAAACACAGGATGGGCCCCCCAAAATAGCGTTCGGTTCCCTTATAAGTGGCTGAATTAACTCTGGTTTATGGTATATAACGAACTAGTTTTTCTCTGGGTGAATCTACACCTAACTTGGCACCATCCTGTTGGCCCAATTTTGGCCCCGTTTTGTGGATGAAAATTTCCCCATCTCAAACCGCTCCAGCTTCTCAGGGAGAAGCGCGGCAGGCCGCAGATGCCATGGCCACTGGTGCAGCCTTTGCCCACGCGAGTGCCGATGCCCACGGAAATTCCTGCGGGATGGGATGTCCGAATTCGGAGATAGTAAAATCATATGGGGATATAGTTTTCAAATAGGGTTGGGATAATGTGATATATGATATTTTCTTGAATAATCTTCGGATCAGATGAAATATATTTATAGGATCAAGAATTACGGTTCTGTCTTTTGGGGGATTAGTATATCCACACTAATATGTGATAAATAATGAAGATAAGAGGGGATATATCTATAAGTACTTGGTAGTTCATTCCACTTACTAAGTAGCTTATATCCGTCGTTAGTGGTATATTGTAAAATAATATGGGGATATGATATGATATAAGATGCGATATTTTTTTGGATAATATGGGATAATACAGGTACCATAAGATGGGATTTTTCAGTGGGGATAAACATACATTAAGCCCCAAAAAGATAGAAAAGCTGAATCCTACTAAAAGTAGTGATGAATTCCTGTGTCTATCTGTTTGGGGATTACGTTTTCTACAAACATTAGTGAGATCAAAAAACCATTCAAAATTGGTTTTTTTTGATATTCATGGGGATGTAAAAAGATCATACGGGATATGGGTGTGTCTGAGAATGGCCACTTTAATAGGGAAAACTATGATAAACCAGTCGATAGAATGTATTCATCTAAAATCAGATTCGGATTTACCGGCGTCTTCTTTGCGAAAATTGCCCATAGTTACCCTCTGGTAAACTAAGATAGCTATTGAAATACCCCATTTATAGTTGATTTACCCATTAAAAATTGTGATTTACCCATTAAAAATGGTGATTCTCTATTTTTACTTTGATGATCTATTCACCAAAAAAAACACACAACCTTCTTGGTCATGCCATGTCATGCCATATTTTTTTGGCGATGTTTTTTTGACCGGGAAATGTTGGTGTCCTGCGAGCAAATAGCGCATGAAGCTCATGGGTGGCGCCGGTGGGAAGGAGAATTCCCAGTTGAGGCCCAACGAGATCATCCCGCCCCCCACCAGGCCTTGGGAGGGGGAAAACCATGGGGAAAATCCAGCAAAAATATAGGGAAATCCAGCAAAAATCATGGGAATCTATGGGAAGATCTATGGCTTAAAATGATGGGACCAGCGATGGCAAAATCTCTGAGAATTGGATCAGAACATGGGAAAATCCTGGGAGAGTCATCCATCTACCCGGCCTGGTAATTTAACAAAAAGCTATTGAACATGGCCCATTTATAGTGGATTTACCCATTAAAAATTGTGATTTTCCATAGTTATATATGTTGGTTTACCAAAGGGTACTTGGGGTGACGAGTGTGCTAAATTCAATGCCATAAACCGTCCCCCAAATCACCATGGATGGGTGGGATTTCAACCATTCCCACCTGGTAGTTCTGTATGGCAGTGGGTTTACCACCTGGGTTTTCCAGTAAATCCCCGTACGTTTTGCTGGTTGAACCCCCATTTATTATACAGTTTAGCATGCAATGTTCCAGCTATTGTCATGGTTATCTATATCTATATAGTGTCAATTTAAGTACACCCCAATTATATACATTAGGAATAGATAGATAGATTAGATTAGACTAGATTCGATTAGATATATATATATATATGTACATACCGATATATATATATATATACCTAGTTATATTTACAATATAAATACATATATCATTGGGTCAATATCTTTCCCCTGTGTCAGTTTAAATATGTCCCCAGCTATACATATATATATAATCCCCAGTTATATATGGACATTGACATCATTGCAATACTTAGTTAACATACAGCTTATCTATGATCTCTGTGCCAATTTCAGCCAACATCCCCAGTTATACATTGATATACAGATATAGCAACCCAAAAAAATGCCGAAAAGTGTTTCCAGGGAATGATGTTTTCCACATAGTTTCCAGTCTAATTGGGGGTTGCTACCCTAGTCATTAAACCATTTTAGTATTTATTCAACCATTGTGACTTGGGGACCCCCAGTTATACATAGGTACAGTATATTACTATTCATATATACAATAATTATACATATATATATATATACACGTTTTGTGTATGTGTATATATATATCATTTTACATATATATATATATACATTATGTATATATATATACATTATGTATGTATATATATACATTATGTATTTACATTGTATATATATACATACATTATGTATGTATATAAATATATATATATGCCAACATTCCCTTAAGCATCCGCATGGCCCTGTCAAGACTTGCGACCAACGAGGAAGAGCATCTTCCACAGCTGACCCTCCTGGGATTCCAATGCGATTCTATTGTCGTTCTAATGCGATGATATAATCAAACTATAATGTAGAATGAAAACTGGTATAGTCAGACTATAATGGTGATATAATATAGCATTATCAGTGAATCAGGGGTTTTACTGTGGGATTTTTTATGGAACAGTGATTTGGGGATGAGTCGCCAGGGAATCCCCTGTAGTTTGCATGGATATATCCATCTCCCTAAAAATGTTATTTGTACAATGTGGGGCCCCCAGTGATGTGAACGTTGATTTATAGTCCCCAGTAACTACTTCGTTATAAGTACCATAAACCATAGTTATTGGAGTTATTAACCAACTTAGCTAAATATGGGGCACTGCCCTGCAGCTATCTGATAGAAAAGACTGATTGCCCAAACTAAAACAAGAAAAGAAGTCTGGCCTGTGTGGAAAAAACAACTCCCATACCCTCCGGCAATCAAACCTAGCAATGGAAAATCCCAACATTTATAGATGATTTTCACATGAAGACACCATTTATAGTGGATTTTCCAGATGGGTGGGAAGCGAAGCAGTGAAGGGCTTAGAAATTGATGAGGGAAGCTGGTTCCACCTGGTTCCAAAAAAAGCATAAATACGGTCCGACACTGTTATAAATATATACATATTTATATATATATATATGTATATTTAAAATATAACTATATATATTTATAATTATATAATTATGTGTATATATATATATATGGTCACACACCCCATGATCTACCTCAGTTACCTCAAACTTAATACTTGGTTTTTATATATATATAACATCCAACAGGACATGCCCAAGAGACCCTGGGTTTCCCCTAAGTGAGGTCCTTGCCTGAAAAATGATGAATCAACTCCGATTCTGAAACACAGGTATAAAATGTATAAAACATGAAGAACAGGCTGAAAATACTCACCACAGCTCTGGATTT
The DNA here is from genome assembly GCA_947184155.2 of Cladocopium goreaui. Taxonomy (NCBI): domain Eukaryota; class Dinophyceae; order Suessiales; family Symbiodiniaceae; genus Cladocopium; species Cladocopium goreaui. Next base: position 711,502 of record CAMXCT020000591.1, on the reverse strand, counting down.
GATTTGATCAAGAATGACTTGACACTGATTTATAGGGTTTCAATCATCCTTTTAGTGGTGCAGGATTTCGCTGGCCCATCCACAGTATGTAAGTTGGCTAACGAGACATTGATTTATACCCTATCTATCCCTATCTCAATGATGTTGGAGAGTGCAGCACTCAGAAAGTTCCCAGTTCCCAGTTCCCGCCCGCGCTGACCGACCGCTGACCCTGGCAGATCAAAAAGCAGCCAGCCGCGGAAGCGGATTCCCAGATTCACAGCGAGTGGAGATCACAACCCCAAAGATGACCGATTCAGGAGCCAAAAGTGTCATTATATGGTAACACTTTTGGGGTAAAGATGGTTACCATCTATGTAAGTATATTGTTACCATATATGGTTTCCATCTGTCAATTAGATGTGGGTTTCCAAAGATGAAGGAAATCAATCTCTCAAAACTATATATAAAAATGGTAATGGTAATATACTTGTTTGATAAAGTTATCATGGCAATGGTAATTATTGATAAAGATGGTTACCATTACCATCCGATCATCAAACATGACTTGCTGGAAAATCCACATTAGTTATCATTAGTTCAATGATTGTCACAGCTATTTTGTCCTCCATGGCTAGTTCGGGGTGTTCCAGCTAGCAACGTTTGATTCTCCTATTAAGTCCCGTTAACCCCCATCAAAATCCCATTAAATACAGGTGTTCCCATGTTTTCCCAGCTAAAAACCTCCTTTGATAGGTTATTTTCCCATCATGTCTCATCTTTTTCCCAGCTAAAAGCCTCCAATTCTAGCTGATTTCGCTGTATTTTCTGTGTTTTTTTACCGTATGTTTCCCATTTCCCATGGATTTTCCGCACGACGGCCACCAAGCCATGGCCGGTCCTTCAGCGGTTCGCACTTGGCGACTCCGCGCAAGAAGGGGCCCATGATACCTCCGCTCAGCTCGGACGCTGGGAATGGAGACCAAACTTGGAGAGGTGAATATGAATGTAATCACACATATATTTGTGTATGTATGTATATATATATAGATAGATAGATAGCTAGATAGATAGATAGATAGATAGAGATAGAGATAGATAGATAGAGATAGATATAGATATAGATATAGATATAGATATACATATATATATCTATCTATATATATATACATATAAATATAGAGAGAGAGAGCGCGAATGTGTGTTATGATATACATATAGATATGGTATATAGTACTATATGGTCCCAAGATAGCATGTGTGGTCCGTTTTTTGAAGTTCATGAGGGTAGCTGGTCTATCTTGACTCATTCCCATGTATCACTGTCACATGGGTTGGTAGCTAAGCAACCAATCTGAAGAACACAAGTCAATTGGGCTACAACCACAAGAAAGATAGAAAAGATGCGTCATGGATGATTGGTTCACAGAACCATATCTAATTGATGGTCTCAACCCTCCTGAAAAATGTGAGTCAGATTGGATCATCATCCCAACTATTGGGGGAAAAAAAAAATGTTCCAAACCACCAACCAGATATTCACTGATACCCCGATTTGTTCAGATCCCATCATTTCTTGGAAATTCAGTCGGCAGAGCTCCCGCAGTTCGCACCTCATGAATCAACCAGATTGAACCAGAATCCTCTTCCAATTATCCATTAGTTTAGGATGAATTCTCCTTTCCAGCATCATCAATCAAGGAGTCTCCATCAATTTTGACAATAGTTACATTTATTTATACATATATATATATATACATATATAAATACATATATATGTATATATTCATATATATATATACATATATATATACATATATATACACATATATTAAATAATATATATATATACATACATATATATATATATATATGTCCCTCCAAATCCCACCTAAAACAGCACGATGGATTGTCCAACATCAACGCCTCCCCAACCGAACTGCTCCCCTCCCAAACAATTGGGTAGGACAGATCATCCCTCCACAAACCTGGCTAAAACTTCACCTGAAGTGCGTTCGGCCTACCTTGGGAGATGCCCAGGCTATGTGTCCAAAAAAAATACTGTAGTTGTTTATGCATGTTCATACCCGAAAAAATGGAACATCCACCAAACATGACCTAAAATCCATAAACGACTCTTGCTCACTCCCATGATAAACCACATGGCTGTTTAAAGATCATAGTCATTGTACAGTCATTAGATTATCATTATATAGTAATTATATAGCAATTATATAGTCTTTATATAGTCATTAGTCATTATATAGTCATTAACCATCATTAACCCATTATCCATAATATAACACACCAAAATTGTTGTTGCAGTTCCAGAATGTTGCACCGACATCCACTCAAATCTCTCAAAATTCTCAAAACTCAAAATCCTCAAAAATCTCCAAACTTCTCCACCAAAATCCTCAAAAATCTCCAAACTTCTCCACCAAAATCATCAAACATCTCCAAGCTTCTCCACCAAAATCCTCAAAAATCTCCAAACTTCTCCACCAAAATCCTCAAAAATCTCCAAACTTCTTCATCAAAAATCCTCAAGCATCTCGAAGCTTCTCCACCAAAATCCTCAAAAATCTCCAAGCTTCTCCATCAAAATCCTCAAAAATCTCGAAGCTTCTCCACCAAAATCCTCAAAAATCTCCAAGCCTCTCCACCAAAAATCTTCACTTCTCCAGCAAAATCCTCAAAAATCTCCAAACTTCTCCGGTCATCGGTGATCAACCTACTTGCTCAAGCAATCTATGATAGAATCAGGATATATAATTGATGGTGCATCATTCGTGCTATTTAATTCTTTCGAGGCATCGTGAATGCATTGTGGTTGGTCCTGCGCGCTCTGGCGCTGCCTCTGGGCCCAACTCCTCGGTGGGCTTTGTTGGCACTCTGCCCAGAGCTGGCTTACCCTCGTCCGGGTGTAGCCTTGGCGGCGGAGGGCTTCGCTGGCGCCGGACGACGTGGCTGCGGTTCCGCATTTGGGAAAATCACATTTGCGAGCTATTCGCAGAGGCAGGGACTGATTGGGGAAATTCAGCCGCTAAAAGCCAGAAATCGAAGATGCCTATGTGAATGTTTTTTTAAACCGTTTCCAACCAACATCCTCAAAAATTTCCAAGCTTCTCCACCAAAATCCTCAAAAATCTCCAAACCTCTCCACCAAAAATCGTCAAAAAGCTCCAAATTTCTCCACCAAAATCCTCAAACATCTCCAAACTTCTCCGCCAAAATCCTCAAAAATCTCCAAACTTCTCCACCAAAATCCCAAGAATCTCCAAACTTCTCCCTAGCATCCATGACTTCCTCGATCGCAGGTGCCGGCGTGGGTACTGCCGCTGCTGCCGCTGCTGCCGCCGCCGCCGCGGCCGCTGCCCCTCTGCCCCTGCCTGTCCGTCGGGCTGCTGGCGGAGAAAGGTCATAACAGGTCCGGGGCAAAGATGGGTGAAGAGAGCACTATAACACTAACTAGACCATCGCACTTGCTGGGCGGGCCGGCTCTTTGAAGATGTAGACGCCGGCCTGCTCCAGCGCCCGGGCTTGCACCTAGCAAGAGCTTTAGTCAATTTAAGGGGTTTCAGTTATAAATAATCTTGTAAAAGGGCCAAGAGCGGGCCTCTGCGGACAGCTTGTTGCAAAAGAAGTCGTAGAACTTCAGCGTTTTGGAGGTGCAGAGGCCCGGTTCGCGCCTGACAGCAAACATCAGAAGCGCAATTCGATTCACCATATTTGAATGCGCGATCACATCGCACCACTATATAGCAGGACATGTAATTAGTTCATTAATTTTGCGCGTGCATGCATGGAGCAACATGAAATCCGGCCTCATGATGGCAGGCTCCCGGCAAAGCTGCTCGAAGAAGGCGCGGTCGACCACACCTCCTTCAACCTCGGGAAAAAAGAAACATGAAGCAGAAAGGGGCCCGGAGCAAGAGAGCTAGCAGCTATTAAAAATAGTCGACGCATTTGAGGGACGCACGGTGCAGGCGGCTGCACAGGCGCTGCAGAGAAGGGAACAGAGGTGTTTCCGTTCTCTGCGTGCGCTTTGCGATTGCGCTCCTCCGCGTTCACAAAGTCAGTACAGAAGAAGATGAAGGGGATTGACAGCGCTATATAGAATGAGCAGTAAAAATAAAAAGTCGTCGGCCCGAGCCTTGTTCGTGGGGCACCTCGGGGCAGTTGGCCTGGGATCAATGATGGATATACCGGATGATACCGGGATGCAATGGAGCATGTATGTACATAGAGTGCGGTCTGAGGACACCACACACACAACACACACACACACTATGCTGGTGTTGCCATTGGCCGCATGTGCCTTTCTGTTGCGTTCCTCGGAAGCAGGAAGAGGAAGAAGAAGAAGAAGAAGACGAAGAAACAGTGTGTATATAAGGAGAGGTTTGGAGGATTTTGGAAGTAATCACTTGGCCCCAGGCCTTGTTGGTCAGGTTGTTAGGTCTGTATCGGAACGCAGCCTGAGTGACGCATGCGATGGGCAGGACGTGCATGCAACGGAAACCTGAAGAAAGGACAAGCACAAAAACGCGCTGGGGCACGCGCGTGACATCCGCCGTCCACTCGGCGAGGGACGGCGGTCTGTTCGCCTTGTCGCTGAGGCCTGGACGACAAGCAACGCAACATTGCAAAGGGATGGACGCGCAGCAACACGAGAAACGCAGCACGCGCCTGCGCGTGCGCGGCGGTTGAGGAACCGCCGCTCTTGGCCGCGATCCTGAGGCACATCTGCGGCGTGGCGACGTTGTGCAAGGCAGACAGGATAATAAGATCGAGGTATACCGTCATTTATATATATATATATACACGTATATACGACCTCTGAGCTGGGGACAAGGTTGGAACAGAAGAAAGTCGGAGCCGAAGCGGGCGCCGCCCCAGTCTTCGCCTTGAAATGGCTTGCGAATGCTTTCGATGCAAATGTATGTGCTTACAAAATCTTATACAAAGCAGAAGAAAAGAAGAAACGGCAGTCGGTACAATCTAAGGCAGGGACCGACGGCGGCTTGGCAGGGCCGGTGGCGCCCTCAAGGCAAAAGAAAGATTCGGCGTTCAAAGAAACACAAGGCCAAGACTGTCATGATTCATATGATGGCGATTTGAGGCCGCGACCGCTCCAGCTCCAGTGGCTTTGTGCGAAGGTGCCGCGCGGCGGTGCTTTGCCGCCTCAAACATTGAGGAGTCCAACGACCCAACGACACGAGCGCAGGGCCAAGTCCCAAATATTCCAAAGCCCCGCCTTTGCGCGCTCCTTTGCGAGCTTGTTGCGCCAGCGTTTCTCGCACGGTGCGAGGCCCTCGGCATCGGCGTGTCGGAGTGCTGCATGATGCAAACAGATGATGCAGGCAGACTGAGGCTGCAGCGCATGGCGCCCTTCTTCATCTCCGGCTCGGGCAAGAAGATACCACCGTCACCGCGGCGGCGCGGTGCCTGCACGGCCAGGACCAGGAAAGTTTGTTTTGAAAATAATACACTGTCAGCGACGCTGCCTTTTTCTTGCCCACGCCGCCCAAGGACACGGTGGAGCTCTTCAATGGCACCTGACAGGTGGCAAGCAATCTACCCGCATTGACACGGTGGGATATTAATCCAAAACTGCTGGGCCTCCACCGCGTCCTGCAACTCCTGAAGGAGCGCCGGGTTCTGGAGGACGTAGTCCTCTCAGGAAGGGATATGGCAGCCGCCCTACCTCCCAAACCCGAAAGCAAGCAGCCGTGCCTCCAGAGGAACCGGTTCCTGGCATGCAGCAAGGCAAGCGATTCAGGTGCACTTGTCGGTGCACCGTCCCAGGCCCGCCTCCTCCAGCGCAATGTCCGCCCAGCGGCCCGAAAAGAGAGTAATGTCTCCAATGCAGGCCACTGCTTGGGTGACCGGCAATAGACATACAGGGAGAGAATATATAAACGGAGCAAAGGGGCGATGCCTGCGTGCATGTGCGGCAACAAAAGTGGAAGATTTGATCTGAGGCGCGGACGACAAGAGATTGGAGAGAAGGCGAAAAAAACCAAACAGCTCTTCGAAGCTGTTGCTGCGGGCAAGTCACATATATGCAAAGGTTCAACATGCAACAATGACCAGATGCAACATGGCCACATGGCTGATGCACTGCCGTCGGCACATGGAAGCTTTGAGGCTTGGACGCGAGGAAAAGATGACGCGCAGGGGACAAGGCAGTGGCGTCGAAGGTGACGCGCCTGGCCCGAAGTCACAACAGGCGGAATTAAGCCTTCGGGGAAGATTTCGGGTGGCTTGCAGCAAAGAAGACCGTTTTGTTTATGTGTCATATTTATATATATATATATGTATGTATATATCTTTATGTCTTTATATATGTATGTATATATATATATATATAGTGGCTATACCGGTGCATGAGCGTATATACAACAGACAGAAGATGCCCGAGCGCACCTCACGCGCAGGGATGAATGCAGACCACAGATGCGAGATATTCCGTTACAATATTTATAGGCTAAAATCCTCAAAAATCTCCAAACCTCTCCACCAAAAATCCTCAAAAATCTCCAAATTTCTCCACCAAAATCCTCAAAAATCTCCAAACTTCTTTACCAAAATCCTCAAAAATCTCCAAATTTCTCCACCAAAATCCTCAAAAATTTCTAAACTTCTCCACCAAAATCTTCAAACATCTCCAAACTTCTCCACCAAAATCCTCAAAAATCTCCAAATTTCTCCACCAAAATCTTCAAAAATCTCTAAACTTCTCCACCAAAATCCTCAAAAATCTCCAATCCTCTCCCCCAAAAATCTCCAAAATTCCCCTCCAAAATCTTCAAAATTTCCAAACTTCTCCACCAAAATCCTCCAAAAAATTCTAAACTTCTCCACCAAAATCCTCAAACATCTCCAAACTTCTCCAGCAAAATCCTCAAAAATCTCCAAATTTCTCCAAAATCCTCAAAAATTTCTAAACTTCTCCACCAAAATCCAACCAAAAAAAAACAAAACGTCCCCCCCAAATCCATCAGCGGTACCGCTGATGCCGGTGATGCGGCCGTCGATCAAATAGGCCATGGCTGCGGCGGCACCGATCATCATGCCGCCCAGACCCGACTCGATGGGGGTGAACCTGGGCTGGCCATGAAAGTCATGGGGAAATCTAGCGAAAACCTGGGAAAATCTGGGAAAATTTGGGGAAAATCTGGAGAAAATTTTGAGGAAAATTTGAGAAAAAACTTGGAAACACACAATTTGAGGAAGGGAATCTGTGGTGAACTCACGGGACATGAGAATTGGAAATGAACTGACACGAAAATGGCTTCAAATGTTGTCCTGCGATTGGAGGATCATTGTACTTATTCGACGATTTTCAAAGCGGGAAAGCGCCTCCCTACACATGTTAGATCGGGAAAATGTGGGAAATGTGATGCTACAGACATGTCTTGATTGCATTGCTTATCGATCCAGGTGGGATAGATGTTTCAATAACACAGTTAGATTCAAGTGTCTGGAAACCAATCTTCACTTCAGATTCTTATAGATTTTTCCCTTTTTAATCATTCCCGAACCATTACCTATATTAGGTTTCACATTTTGGCCAACATTTGGGATCCAGAGTGCTCCCATTGCTACGACGTGAGATCGCCAACTCGATCATTTGCCAACTCGATGTGGCAGCATGATACACATTAGCCAATGGGTCAAAATGTTCCAGGCAGAAAGCACCGATTCTGGTCATGAAAAATCCATCGGCGTTTCTGAACACATCACGCATGTGCTACGACACACACAAAAAAGGCGTGCTAAATTGGATATATAATATATAAACCCAGCCCCCAGTCATGGGGATGGGCAAACAAAGATTTCCATGACGGGATGACCATACACCAGAAAAAACATGTAAATCCCATGGTCACTTGACCATCATGGTATATTTCATGTACTGGGTATGGTCCCATGTATACCATGATAATTTATATATGTAAATACCATCATGCATACCATATATACCCATCATGGGGTCAGCTAGATCAAAATTATGTATAGACTTGAATTTTTTTTGGTCCTATGCGGCCTCCCAGATATCCCAAGGTACAGGGTAGCTCCAAAGGGTAGCGACATGGCGCGCTCGGGGAGGCTCCGGGTATGGGCCAGGTAATTCGTGAACTTCGTTCCCTCATTGAGCCCATGGAAGTACGACCAGCACCGGAGCAACAGAAGTTATCATGGACATTTTTGACCTGCTGTGCCTTTTTGCAAGGTGGGTGAATCAATGCTATCATTTTCAGAAAATGAGACCCGCAATTTGTTCGTGCCAATTTCGAGCGGCACTAAGTTTATGCGGTTGTTTCATCTACACCATGTCCGGTGAAGTGGATCTTTAGCACCTCAGCAAAGGGGGACCATTGCAATATTCAGTTCGTGGTTTCAACCCATCCGTGTAATATGTTCCACCTGGGGATTGTGAGAATTTCGCTCGTCGATGGCGAAAAAACACATTTGAAACCTCCAAACCATCTTGGTGTTTTCTGATGCCGTGACACAATTATCTTAAACAAACTTGGTATGGCATGTTCAAAAAAAAAAACTCCCGTAACACCAATGATAACTGCTACCCCTTGATTTAAAAGAAGCACCTACAACCATTTTGTGCGGATTAATGTGGTACTATCCAGCGCTCATTGCAGTGTCCGCACGTCATCTGTGTCCAGTGACTGTGGTTCCCGAAATGTCCCTGCGAATCCTCCAAAAATCGTGTGTACTCAAGCGACATGAGAATACAATAGTACAACTATGGGTACATATGTGTACACAAATAATCTGACACGTGCACCCATTGCCCATAACTCATTGCCCAATAGCTGATTTTCTTTGTCAATTTGGGCAATGGGTTATGGGCATTCATGGCTAAAAGTATCGATACCTTTACCACACAGGCACCGAAAAAACATCTGGGCCCATACCTTCCTTGACCCCACGTTTCACCCAATGCAACTTCCCATGTCGTCATACTCCTTTGATGTGTCCGGATTCCTTCTCTTCCATCCTCAATTTTGTTGGTTGTTTTCCCGTTTTGCTGCTGGCTAAATAGGTGCGCTGTCTTTGTGTCTCCATCATTCCCATCCATAAAATATCAAAAAAATAAAATATGTATGTGTGTATGTATGTATGTATGTATATATATATATTGTACATATATGGTACGTATGCATATATATATATATGTGATATATATATATATATGATATATATATGATATATATATATATGTATGTATATATGATATATGTATATATATATATATGTGATATATATATATGATATATATATATATGTATTTATTTTTAAGTATGTATGTATGATATGAAATATATATATACATGATATATAAATATATATCATATATAAATATGTGTTATATATATATGATATATATATATATAATAAATATATATCACACATATATATATATGTTATGTATGTGTGTGATATATATACATATATAATATATCATATATATATATATATACATATGAATTTTATATAAAAATATATCATGTATATATAGATATGCATATGCATCATATATGTAATATATATATAGAGAAATATATAGATATATATATCATAAATATATATCATATAAATATATATATATCATATATATATCATATATATATCATATATATATGATATATTTATATATATGTATCATATATATATATATCATATATATATGTAGCATATATATATAATGTATACATATCATAGATATGATTTGATATGATATGATATGACATGCTATGATATGATATGATATATTTCATGTCTCCCCTTGATTCGTCCCACCCATAGTTGAATGTATCCCCCGGAGGTTTTAAGGTTTTTACAGAAGTTTATCAAACTCAGGGCAGGCAATGCTTGGGGCTGTTTGATTGGTTGCCTACTCGCCATAATTTGCGGCAAACCATGCTGCCAAAAAAAATCCTACCCTTCCTGCCTCCTGCGATCCACAGTCCGGGCAGAGAAACCTGAAGCTGGTAGCGGCGCAAACTACAAACATCTTGCCCGCAAAAAAATACCCTCACGGTAGCGAGCCAGGTAAACATGAAAATGGTGGTTTGCGTGCAGGCACGCAGGCAATTAAGGCAAGGCTCCATGGGCAGCACGCCTAACGCCTAAAGAACATGAACAGGGCTGGCTCCCTGGGTTCTTTTGGTGTGGGCAATGGTTCTAGCTGCGGGCGGGCCAAAGTTCAAAGCAAAATTGATGGCCAAGATGCTGGTTTTCGCCGGCTCACGGTTGGCCAGTCAGGCGCGGCATGTCATCGACGTGCGAAGTTTGGAATGTTCATCGTCCTTTTTTCATCCAGATAGAGCCGGCAACAACGTGCAAGGTAAATGCCGCGCCTGCCACGTAATTATGCTACGTTCACCAAGTACTGCGCCTGCCACGCGCGGTGCAGTCACAAACATTCCTCGTCCATCTAGCCAGCAAGTCAAAAAATAATTACAATGTCCGAATCAAAAATGTTCTTGCGTTCTCCAATGGAGCCCGGATAAAAAGTAAAGAACACCTTTGCCAATGGCATGATTTCTGTACAATGCGATCCCCAAAGAGACTTGCTGGGATATCCTAAGTTTCAATTGGCTTCAATGGGAAAATCCATGGGTCGCTACAAATGCTTCCGTGAAGCGTAAAGGAGCAATCACCGGGAATATGATGTATCCACTACCCTCTATATCAGCTATCACCAGTAAATGAATATGTATACAAAATTCCCATTTATTACCTGATTTCTGCTGCTGGTCGTTTATAGGGGTCAGGGTCGCAAAATGAGACTAGTAGACCCACACATTATGTCTCCACATGCCCTTATTTACATCAGTTATGATCAGTATATACAACAAAACTCCCACTTATTGACTTATCACTGCTGCTGGTCTTTTAGGGGTCTTTTAGGTCGCAAGATATGACTCCTAAAGCCATTTTTATTGGACTGCCATCATGACCATGCAATTCTGGTGTGCATAAGTTGGACCAAAAGATTTGAAACCATTGCTCTTTATTGAAAGGCACCGTCCAAATTGTATATTTTGAGGTAAAAACCCTTAATAGTTGCCGCGCATATCGCCAATGTGCCTAGTGTTGGTCACGTGTTTGAAGCAAAAGTCATGCACCAAAATTGTTCCGGCTTCTGAACTTCAAGGAGGTACCCGCGAAGAAAAGGTTCGCCACCGCTCAAGAAAATATACCATGTCCCCAATCAAATAACCACATGCAGAATGAAACATGTCAATGCCGTGAAAGCCTAGCAGCTTGGCACTCCGTGAAGGAGTTCCAAGTGGTATAGAATCCAACTCCAATGCAGCCGTGAAAACCATTGCCATGTGGTGTTTTTAATGCAGCTGTCCCGCAATGGAAAATTTGCATCTGAGGCTGGTTTCGGTGCTTAGAAGATAAGTTGGGTAGTTGCACTACCCACCCTTCCAACCTTTGTTCACATTGATAAATCTGAAGGAATCTCCTTGTTGACATATGGCAAATATGATGAGCTGGTTCTAACTTTTCACTAAAACACAAAGGATCCTACCCAACCATCAGAAAATCTAATATATATATATATACATATGTATATATATATATCCTCCAGTGTCATCAAGCGTAGCATTGGGAAATCCCCATGAAAATGGAGGCTTTGGCATTGCTGGGAAAAGGATCGAACTGAAACGAGCTTTTGAATGGGACAATCCTCTCTGAACACGAAAATCCTGTATAAATGGAGGCTTTTGTTGCTGAAAAAAATGTCGAACCAAATAGGGGCTTCTCCAGCCAACATTTGATGACGCTGGGGACGTTTTTCACTTGAACCTGGGGTCGGTTCAATGGGCATTCGACCCAGGTCAGTTCAAGCCCTTGCCTTTGAGTTTGTTCAATTCAATGGGGTACCTTCTTTGAAACTAACATAGCTAGTGAAAATGGCCGTTCATAGTTGATTTACCTATCAACAATTGTGATGGTCCAACAGTTATGTGGCAGTTTACTGGAGGGTATACTGGTGATATGTAATGGATATAACGGATATAATGGATCATTTATTATAGATATGGATCTGAAAAAATTGTTCCAAGAAATCAACTTTTTGATCATCAGTTCCCCCTCAAAATCATGTCCATGTTGAGGCTGCCATTGGCCCTTCAGGCGTTGAGATATCCCAGGCCATTTCCCACATGATCTTCCCATGAGATCACAAAAACATCACCATGTTAAGCCCCAATTGATGATCATATACCCTCTGGTAAACATACAAAAAATGTTGGAAAATCACCATTTTATAGCTGGGTAAAACAACTATTTCGACTGGGCCATGTTCAATAGCTTTTTGTTTGTTTTTCAGAGGGTATCCCATCAATTCTTGGGGCTCAACATTCTTTATCCACAATGTTTATAGGACCACGAAATATATAATGGTAAACATCAACATCATGTTAAGCCCCCTAAAACCTGGGTGAAACGATGTAGGTTAAACCATTATTGCAGTGCTTAATTCTATCACTATCAAATAAGTCTATTTAGCATTATATAATTACTTCACCAATAAGTATTATTACAGTTCACTATTAAGAAATCATTCTAGCATGATTTTACTAACTATCATGAATATAAACTATCAATAATAACTGTCATGATAGAAACATTGTAGTATTGTATGATAGTTAATGTTTATATTACATATTATATATATATATATATATATCTTAGCTAACATGATTAATATCAACTAGCATATGTTTCATGTAGTATCAATATTAACTGTCATGTTTTCCCATGAAAATCCTGAATGTTTTTTGCCAAAGATACTGCAACTGACGAGTCGAAAAGCGCGCCTCCAAAAAGGAGCGCCATGATGGGAAACAAGCCCTATAAGTTGGGAGATGCTGCCCGACTCGAACTATGGTTATGTACATATATTTATTATATTATATTATATTATATCATATTGTATTAAATTATATTATATTATATCTTATCTTATATTATATTATATTATATATTGTATGATATTATATATTATATTATATTATATTATATATAGTATATTATATTATATTACATTATATTATATTATATTATATATTATATTATATTATATTATATTATATTATATATTATATTATATTATATTATATATTATATATTATATTATAGTATGTATTATATTATATTATATTATATATTATATTATATTATATATTATATTATATTATATTATATTATATTTTATATTATATTATATTATATTATATTATATATTATATTATATTATATATTATATTACATTATATTATATATTATATTATATTATATATTATATTATATTATATATATTATTATATTATGTTATATCATATTATTATATTATATTATATCATATTATTATATTATATTATATCATATTATATTATATATTATATCATATTATATTATATTATATAATATATATTATATTATATATTATATATTATATATTATATGTTATATATTATATATTATATATTATATATTATATATTATATTATATTATAATATATTATATTATATTATAGTATATTATATTATATTATATTATATATATTATACTATATATATATATTCTATTATGTATATATATATATATCCTCCAAAAACTGGAACTGCACTTCCAAGATTCGTAGCTGTAAATATCGGTGGAATTTCCAGGGAGCCCAGATGATGGGACGAAAATAGGGGTGTCGAATGTAACCCCCCCCAAAAAAAAAAGTCGAATAGTAAAGTAGTGATAGATTATAGTTCTATCTTTTTTTGGGGGTTACTAGAGGTATACTCATTTCTGTAAATGATATTCCATAGGCATTAGGTGATGGCTATAATTGCAATGGATTTCGTGATGGCTATAATCATAGTTTTCTGTCACATTCATTAGGGTGTCCTGCAAACGTTCACATCAATTTCAGGAAACAATGGTGATATACCAGATAACCCTGGGTAAATTATGGTAGGTATGTAGTAACCCCCGAAAAAATCGAAAAACAAATTATGGCGCATACTCAAATGGTGAGTTAAATGACGGTTCTATCTATTTGGCTTGCTACAATCTAACCTGGATAAAAGTTCTTCAACCGTTTCGGGTATTAGATTCCTCCGTTTCAACCATCATTCCAGTGGGGATCATCAAATCTCATCCCACAAAAATCCTAAGTGGCTTACTTCACCCTAGTTACGTTGGTGGATATTTACCGCTCCTTATATATCCCACCCACGAACAAAACCAGGGTTATAAGTTATAATCTACGGACAGGATCCGAAAATGAGGAGCCACCAAGTACCAATCAGGAATTGTAGATCAAATAGCTTGAGAGTCTTTGGGCAACGACTTCACACAATAGTGACTGTATGGTTGGCGTTCTTCAGGAGGGATGATGACCGGCGTGATGTTTTACGGCGCCGGTTCACTTATACTTCGGCCATCAAAGATCGCCACGGGAAATCCCACATGGAGAACTCATTCAAAGATCATCAATCTGGGATTGAAATCCCCTCTTAAATATGGAGATTTATATGGAGATGACCTGAATTTTCGGAAAAATCAGCCTCTGGCAATTTAACATAGCTATTGAAAATGGCCATAGAAATAGTGAGTTTTCCCATGAAAAATGGTGATTTTCCATTCCTATGTGAAAGTTTACCAGAGGGTAACCATGTCGAAACTTCGTTGATTTCATAGCTATAGTTTTCCCATCAAAAAAGTGGTGAGTTTTTCCACTCAAAAAATGGTGATCTCTCGTCCCCCGGGCGCCCGCACCAATAAGCGTCCGGGCCTACGTCAAGAGGCACGTTGGCGAGGCTTGCCACAAAGCATGGGGGAAATCATGAGAGAAACTCTAGCAATATCATGTGAAAAAACATGGTGATATCATGTGAAATCTTAGTGAAATATGATGCTACTTGGTGGCTCATCCCACGGCTCGTAAGTGGGTTATAACCACAATTATAAATGGGATTTTTGGAGCGGGTTAATCCACTCAAAAAACTGGGTAGTTCACTAACCCACAACCACGAGCCGTGGGTAGTTCGCCACCAAGTATAGATTACTAGGTATAGATTACCCTCTGATAAACTAACATAACTATGGAAAATCACCATGCTATCATGGGTAAATCCACTATGTCTATGGTCATTTTCAATAGCGATTTTGACATAACCAGAGGGTACTATCTAATATGCTTGGGAAACTCTTAGTAGCTCCAACTGGCTGTTGCCATGGCTTTTCTTGGGAATTTCTGGCCATAGCCGAAGCGCTCCCTTCACCGCCGAACCGCTCCCTCCGTTCACCACTGGGTAGATATTCAACCAAGAATATGTTGAATATTGGCATCAAATATTGTATATATATATCATATATCCCGGGAATCATACATACTGTACATCATCATGTAATTCATGAGGTTGGTCCAAAGAAGAAATATACTTCATGTTGTGTCATGTTGTGATAAATCATGGTGTGGCAATATCCCCAGAAGATCATTGTCAGAACGGTAAATCACCAAGTGCTACAGATTTTCAGATGAGGAAATTCACAGGAAGCCCCAAACTCTCACACCATAAGCCAAACAATGTTTCAAGGATTTCAAGCACCCAACCCAAAATGGCTACCTCGCGAATGCCAGCACCAGTACACTTGCCAGTGCACCCATATTTTACTTGTGATTTTGAGATCCGCTGCGGGTCTGATGCTTGCCCGAAATCGACAGAATTCCATTCAGGACTGCAAACATCCGCCCCCGAGATAAACAGAAAAATAAACGTGTATGAATGAATGTATATAGTGTATATATATATATACACATGTATATGTATGCATGCATGCATGCATGCATGCATGGATGTATGTATGTATGTATGTATGTATGTATGTATGTATGCATCCATGTATGTATGTATCAATGTATACTGTATGTATCTAATTGTGTACATATATATATATATATATTATATACATATATGTACACATTGACTTACACATACATAAGATTCAATCTGTGCATGCATGTCTTTGGCAGGACTCCGACGAGGAACCTACGTACAAACCCCGTTGCGGTCCAGCCCGGGCACCTCTCCAGTAGGGCAGCAGCCTCCATTGTGGCAAACTTTGGCACACGAATGGCACGAAATGCCGAACAATGCTTGGAGGAGACCTTGTGAAAAATCGACCAATTTTTCTGGTTGGTGGTTGACCTACCCCTCTGAAAAATGATGGAATTCGTCAGTTGGGATGATTATTCCCAATATATGGAAAAATAAAATTCCATGGTTCCAGTCACCACCAACCAGAATTTTTGCGAACATTCTGATCAAGTGCGAATCAGATTTTCTGAGATGCCAGAGGACGTGTTCTGGCCTGGCAGTGTCCGAAAATCGCTGCGTGAATTCCTCATGATGTTTTCTTCATGAAGCGAAGTCAAGCTGGCTTCAAAGGAGCCGGCTTGAGCCAAATGGAGACGGAGCCACAGATTTCTGTGCCCAGGAATCGCAACGTGAGAAGGGATATCCCAGTTAGGATCTGCGAAGTCCAAATGTGGGATGATCACGTACAATAAAAAAATGCAAAATCTGTGGTTCTCCAGCAACTTCAAGTCTGACCGATTTTGCACATTGCACTATGTGTCAAAGTATTAGTCATGATTGAGGATGTGACCCTGATCAGGCTAGTGAAAATGTATTTGTCAGTTCGGATCTTTCCAAGATAGTGTGTGAACATAGGAAAATTGCTCGGCAGAATCCACAGCGAAAGAAAGGGCCCTGATTCCCTGTCGGGCCTTTTACACATATATCATACATCTAAAAGTCAGAAAACACTAGGCATGTGTATGCATACATATACATATATATATATATACACACATACATATCTAGTGATACATTATGATGCATCATTATAAACTACATACGGACGATTCCGGACGTTTGCACAACTGGGCTACCCCAAAAGCATGGGTTTCCACTTTGTGCCTTATCCAATCCCTGACCGAGACATTTGGATGATTTGGATTGATTTGGTGCCTCTCCCAGAGGGATTTCTTTGTCGAGAATTCTTGTGCGTCTATGGAGAATGCCCCGGGCACGCGTCAATAAACCCTGGCGCATTATGTAATTCGCAGGGCTTCCCTCAACAAAAAATGATCATTGGATCATCTGCGACTTCAATGGCTGGCATTGCCCAAAGGTTTGATGGTCCCATACGACCAACTCCTGTGATTGAAACTTGGCAAAAATGGTGGTAGAATGATAATTTAATGGTGATTTAATGATGATTTAGTGGTGATTTAATGGTGATTTCATGGGAATTCATGGTGATTTCATGGTGACTTCATGGGATTTCATGGTGATCTAAGATGATTTACACTCTGTCATCAAACATGGCGACTCCGACTCCGCCGTTTTTCACCAAAAACTGCATCATCCTCCAAAGACCTTGGGATGGTTTCATTGGCGAAAATGGCCTGAAAATGGCCTGAAAATCCCATCAAAAAAACATAAAAATCATAGACCATTACATATTATATAATGTATATAATGAATGTATATATATACCCATTGATGATTAAAAAAAGACGACATCTGGTGATTCATCATCGATGTCCCTCTTAAAAGCTTTCTTTTGTTGGGTGATGCACCTGATTCTCAAACGGATCTCTTCATAAACCCAACTTTAGGTGAAAGTTGAAAAAATGAAACATGGCCTTGTCGAAAAGAAGAGGGCAAAGTTCTTTACAATTTTTAAATTTCAATGTGGAAGAGATGTTCCCCTGTTCCAATGCAACCATGGGAAAAAAACACAGAGCTACTAATCCTCCGGTGGATCAGTCGGAAGGTCAAGTCTTGCCACCGCTTTTTAGGATTCCCAGAACAATACTTGGTGGCTCATCCCACGGCTCGTAAGTGGGTTATAACCCCAGTTATAAATGGGATAAGTAGGGTTAATCCACTTGTAACTGGGGTTATAACCCCTTACTAAGTGGGATGAGCCACCAAGTATGTATATATATATATATTCACCCATAGTCATAGGCCATATTTGAAAAAAAAAACGCTACAAAATATATCCATAACTCTAAGTACAACTATAAGTACAACTATAGCTACAAGCACCTGCAAGTATAAATTTAACTACGATAACATAACTGGTTGGTGGTTTCGACCCCTCTGAAAAATATGAGTTCGTCAGTTGGGATTACTATTCCCAATATATGGAAATTCATAAAATTCCATGGTTCCAGTCAGCACCAACCAGATACTATAATGGGATTAATGACAATGGGGAAACTATAGTGGGATTCATGATAAAGCCCAATTGGGCATGGTTTAACTACAATAACATAACTATAACTATCCCCATATCATGTTGGGTATATCATGGGATATATATATATATTATCCCCATATCATATCCCCATTATATGTATATATATATACAGTTATGGCCATTTATTAGTTATAACTGGTTATTTCAATGGAATTATACATTCTATAAATGGGGTTTTCTTAGTACTTATAACTGGTAAATGGCCATAACTGTATATATATCTGTAACTATAGGAACATAATTCTACAATCTTCCCATCTCCCAGTGCCCAAAAAAAAACCAGGCCACGTCCAGCTTTCCAGCGCAGTCCAGCACCGCCAACATCCCCGGTGCCATGGCCGATGAGGCTTGGAACGCATCGCCGACCAGGTGGACCTGCGGCGAAGCGGCGCAGCTCCGCGTGGAAAACGTGTGGAAAACGTTGGGAAACGTGGGGAAAACGTGGGGAAAAGGTGGGAAATCCATGGGAAATCCATGGGAAATCCATGGGAAATCTATGAGAAGTGGATGAGAAATGGATGGAACATATACCGAATACCTATAGACACTGGAAAAACTCATCTACTTCAATGGATACATGTTTTCTCCGCCGGAAAGCGGGGCAACCAGAAGTCAAACCCCAAGAGTCGACCACAGAGTCGGTTGATACTAAGCAGAAAATGTGTGGTCCCTTTTGGGGCTTACATTTTGACCCATCCCCATTTGAAGACAATTTTGTCTGAAAATGTTGTGAAAGCCCCAAGATCCCAGCTGGTTCATCATTCTCCCAGTAAAGAATTGTTTTTGGGGGTTACTCTATGGTAATCTAACATAGCTATACATAGCTATGAAAAGTTCGGCCCATTTAGTTCAATGGTGTACTTATTGATCACGTTGATTTTCGCAAAAAATTGGATGACCAGAGGCAAGTCCCGCGTTTTCACCCCAGTGGTGCCCCCCAAACGAGATGGTGGCTTCAATTCACCCCCCCAAAAAAAATATGAATACTATAGTTATACCGTCTGGTAAACTAACATGACTGTGGACAATCACCATTTTCAATGGGTAAATCCACGAACTAAATAGAGGGTAAGTACCAGAAACCATCGTTGTTGGAGTTCTAAACCAACCATTTGGCAGAAAACACAACGGTCCACCTGAACCTCGTTCGGCGTGATGCTGCCATCACCATTCCTTGGATCAGCCGTTGGGCGATCTCACCATTTGAATCGCCCGGTGGCTGCGAGGTGTTGCTCTCTAGGCAAGTTGGTTTATAACCAATACAGTTTATAACTGGTTATGAGTCAAAACCCTGGCACCCAAACGGTACCCTAAGTCATAGCTGGTATAGCTGGATGTAAACATTCTCCCAGTCATATGGTAAATTCATAGGTAACAAACGACCCATCCCCAGTGAAATTCCCATCCCAAGAAAAACCACAGAATTCACCAAGTGAAGTGTCAACATCTCGCTATCGTTTGGGGCGCCTGGAAGGAATCCTCGATAATGGGGTAAGCCAACAAAAGTCGAGATATAACCAGCAATTTTGTGGTACGTATATAATGGGATTAATGACAATGGGGATATACCCAACCATTTCCCAACAATTTCCCAGCAATGGTCACTTTAAATCATCCCAAAAAAAGGCTACATCCAATGATAAAGCCCTGTTTCGGGGATGGATTTTATGGATTTTATGGATTTGGCAAAAAGCCACACCACAAGGTGTGGAAGCCTCAAAAGACTGGGGCTTCTCCAGTTTTGCTGTTCCCAAGGTGATACAAATGGCAGCCCTGAGACCTGGACAGATAGGGCCAAGCAGTGCCCGATTTTGGTGAACCAGTTGGTACAGTGAAAGCCCACCACTTTCTCGATTTCAGTTTAGTAAGCTCATAGAATATGATAAGTCAATTTATGAACCATTTATAACTAGTAGATTTCAACTATCAATCATCAACCACTGGTGATGCATCAAGGAGGTCACGGACATTAGCGGATTGGTTTATTATCCCCTTGTTGATGGGGAAACAACGTAGAAATACCTTGTTATATGAAAATCAATGATGAATCCCCACCATACTGAAACTCTCCCAACCAAACTGGAACATGCCCCAGAAGCCTTACCAAACCTTTACCTTAGCTACGACACCTAAGGCAACACTGGTGGAAAAATGGTGCTCACGGATCGCCAAGAAACTCATCGCGCACGGCGTAAACCTTTCCGTCCTGGAAGGGCACCTTGTCGCAGAATCTTGGGGGATGGCTGAGACGTTCAGAGTGGTGGTGGTCGTGTTCGGGGTTATATGAACTGTTTGAATGCGGATTAATGTCAACCCGGATTAATAAACTATGTTTATTGATTATGGGGGTATTCCCCAAAGAGTGATAATCTGATACTTAAATGGTACCCCCCAATTAGTCACAGCCGTTTAGGGTTTACTAATCCAGGGTTGACATTACAGACTACATAACCCAACATTGGAACCAATAGACCAGTAGGCTAGAGGATGTCATCCACCAGCTTCCAGTGATGGTCCAACCCTAACCCCACTGAGTCCCTTCCCTCCAATATTCAATAGTGTACCAGTGTATCCCGCTGGTTTCGTATGGCTTCCGTTCGTTTTTGGTTTTTTGGCCCATATGCTGGGAATTTAACAGGGCTAATGGACTATACAGTGTCATTCCTGTCCTGAAACCTGATCAAAAATCGGAGGGCTGCCCAGTGATTTCATCTTGCCCCAGGGAGTCTGAGATTCGTCCGGGGTTGATGGGGCAACTACCTGTACCTCAATCCATCCCCAAGTTTACCTCTCGGAAATGGGTGGTATAGTACAGTATATGCCATCCCCAAAGAAGTGTTAACCAAAAATATGAACTGGACTGATGAACTGAGTGATTGAACCAGGTTATCAAAGTGGATAAACCACTTGTTAAAATCAGACTGCGAGTCCGGTTCATGTCTGTTCAAAAATATGGTATACTGTACACCCCAAAATCAACTGGTTGATCCTCATGTTCGCTACTGTGTACTGTAAGTTGCCACATTTTTTGGGACTGTGCCCCCTATTTCCCATATTCTTGATTCACTAAATCCAATTATATTCTCTGAATCATGTCTGGTTTCGTACCTCATTTATCTGGGAAAATCCTAGTATACTAGAGAGTGCAGGGCTTAAAGACGAGTATGCCAAGTTGGGATATAACTTATTTAACCCCTCGAGCCGTATTGCCATATCTCGTTAAGTGAAACTGCACACCCAAGTGCCAATTCAGTATTTCCATTGTGACTTAATTCACAATTAAAAGAAAAGTTGCATGACCCTCTCTGAGTGATCCCCGGTATGTCCAGATATATCCCCACCATCACCTGAAATGCCCATGTTTTGCTGATATTTTTCCGATTGCCATGAACAAAACCCAGAGGTTTTCTCACGATGAATCGCCAAATCAGATCCCATCAGGTCCCAAGGAAAATCTTCAAATCATACTGTGGATGGTAATCCGATAAACCACCTAAAGGATGGTTTTTCAACCCAAACAAAATCATGGGATTTATAAAATGCCCATCGATTGACTGGTGATTTGGATTTTGCTGGCCCATCCACAGTACCCTCTGGTAACATAGCTATTGAAAATGGCCATAGAAATAGTGAGTTTTCCCATGAAAAATGGTGATTTTCCATAGTTATGTTAGTTTACCAGAGGGTATATTGTATTATTACTTTGATTATACATAATGAATTTAATGAATATCCAACCATATATAGTGAATATCCAACCATACTATATTATGAATATCCAACTATCTCATTCAATCCGCAACAAAAGGATCACCAAAAATCGAGCCGCAAAGGCCGTCCCCGAACCATCGATGACCGGCTGAGCGTTGGCGTCAGGGAGACACATCTGGGCCGTTGGCGGCGGCCACCGAGCACCGCGGCACCGGAGGATTTACCGAAAGTGACGAGTTTCACCACTTAGAACCGGGAATTTCAAGGACGTAAAATGAAGATGTTAAGCCAAAGAAACGGGAATCTTAAAGACTTGAATGGGATTTGAAGTACTTGAAAAGAATTAAAGAGTTGAAACTGGGATGTAAGCCCTTGAAATGGTAACTTGACCTTGTTGAATGATGTGTTTAATCTGTTTAATCCTTAAAATGGTGACTTGATCTATTGAAATAGCGACTGCACGTGAGATGAGAACTGAGCACTCAACCCGATCAAAATTGGGATTTGGCCCAGGAAATGTGGGGAATGCAACTAATCACACGAATCTCCACTTGTATTCTTGCGTACTCCAAAAAAAATCGTAGCCATTTGACCAACAGAAGTGGAATTTTAGTAGGCAAGGTTAGAACATGGCATGGATGTTGATGGAAACATGTTCCATCTGGGTGTCTATGGCAAATCCCGGGGATATTGAGCCTCAACTGACTCTCTGGGATGTTCGAATCAGAGCCATCTCAAATCTGGTCGATTCAAACCCAGCCTCCCTGGTTCCCCGCAGTGCTGCTACATTTCTGCCAACACTTTGGGGGAAATTCAAAAGTTTAACCTCCGGGTAATCCTCATGTCGTGGGTAAAGCAGGAGTTTGACTTTCAAGAACTAAATCATGATTCATGCATAAAATTGAGCATCGCAGTATAAGTAGCAATCCCTATAATAGGCACTATAGCTGTGCACGTCCCACAACATCACTGGCACCCAACGACAGCCATCTATATATGACAAATTGGCATAATTTGACCCCTAAAAACTGCCTGATTCATGGTCGAGAATGACCAAATTGCTTTGGAGGAATGGAAACAAATGTCATGGCGGGTCGAACTCTCCTCGAGTTGTTCAACATACCAAGTGGTGAGAAATTCTGTGCAATGTTAGAAAAAAGGTATGTTTCTGCTTGGGTGTCTCTGAAAATTTTAGGGGTTCAAAAAAATGATGTTTCAGAATTTCATTTCCCCATCAATTTTGCCATAAATTGGGAGGCAAATCCCTCATTTTCAGGCAAAACCCTATCACATGGTTGGATTTATATACATATTATATATATATATATGTATGTATGTATGTATGTATGTATGTATGTATGTATGCCATGATTATCCCATTTTCACATTGCTCTCACCATAAAAATAACCAAAATAGCCATCTCCAGTTCCAAACCGATTCAGCGTATCACCCTGGCTCCCATGGAACTCTTCATCTCAGTGACTGGTTCGTTGTTGGGGTTGGTGGACACAAACTGAGCCGAGCACTGGAGGTGGCTGGGCAATCCCCGCGCGTTATTTGTGTAGGGAAAATGTAGGTTTGTAGCTGGGAAAAACCGTGGGAAAATACGAACACATGGGGGTTTATAGGCGGGAAAATCATCGAAGCACGTGGTAAGTGATCTAGCAAGCCACGCTGGGGATTCCATGGATTTCAACGGAATTGTTGGATGGAAACCACAGAAAAATGCTTCAAATATAGGGGGGTACCTGGCAAATGTTCCCAGAAGAAACCTATTCGAATGGAAAGATAAAAGCAACACGTACGGTGGTATGGTCAGTCTTAAAATATTGGCTGGATGGTTGGTTGGTTGGTTGGTTGGTTGGTTGGTTGGTTGGTTGGTTGGTTGGTTGGTTGGTTGAAGGACTCACGGCAGTAGCCGTGGTCCACAGGCACAACCTCCGCCAGCAGATCTCAGGGTCAGCTCCGGAAACGTCATTGCTGCCCTCCCCACCAGCTACTGGTGGCCTTCTAGAACAGAAACAGGAACAAGAGAGGAAGGACGCAAAACAAAAGAAGACCCCGAACAATCCCAAGAAAGAGCCACTAACGAATTAAAATCTCCAACCGTGACTGGGCACCAACCTTTAGCCAAGCACAAGCCAAGCAAGGCCGCACCCAAAACACCAACGGTCCGCAACCCGCTCGATGCACCGCAATCACGGGCAACACCATGCCACTAGGCAAGGTGAGATTCCCAGCCTGCCCTCGGCCAACTTCTTCAAAAGGACAGGCTACTTTCCGAGGTAGTGCCTACAAACGGGAGCACGCCAACAGCCCAAAGCAATGGTAGCAGAACACCATTCGGAGCTAGGATGCCAGCACCAGCAAGACCCAGAATAGCCACACACTTCAGACTGGAGCGAGACAACCGGAGTGACTATATAACGAACTTCTTCAACTCACCGTGTCTTCGCCGGCAGACACCCATGAATACCTCCAAAAAAGCATATCGACTGACACACTTAGAAGGACAAGGAGGGTGTAAGCCATAGACAGCTCCCCAAACCTGAGAGAGCATATCCATGACACACAACTGCGAGACCTGCAGCAGCGACTAAACCAAGGCAAACAGACGCCAACCACCTACCCAGCGAGCGAACACGGGGACACCACACGCGAGCAAACGCCACCACCAACCAACCACGCCAAAACCAAAGGCGAACAAACGCCAGCCACCACCACGCCAGCGAGCAAATGCTGACCGGCGAGCAAACGCCGACCACCACCACCACTGCCGCCGCCGCCGCAGCCACCTACCCCACACAATTGAGGACAAAACAAGAACAAGAACAATAACAAGAACAATAACAAGAACAACAACAACAACAACAAGAAGAAGAAGAACAAGAACAAGAAGAACAAGAGAACAACAAGAACAAGAAGAACAAGAGAACAAGAAGAACAAGAAGAACAAGAAGAACAAGAACAAGAAGAGGTCAGGTGGGGCCGATCAAGCCAAGCACAAGGGAAGGCAAGACACCAGGCAAGGGAAGCAGGAAGGAGACCAGACAGACAAAGAAGAAGACAGCCAAGCAGAGGAAGAAAAGGAAACAGGAAGAGAAGAAGAAGAAGACAAAGAAAGAAGAAGAAGAAGAAAACATTTTGAGGACAGAAGCGCCAATGCATCACAACCTCAAGGATAGATTTCACATTAGTCAGGGGTATGCGATGGAACCCAAATGCTTTTTTTTGCCATGGCTACCATTTGGCGAACATCACTGGGTTGAGAAGTCAACTGCTTTCTGCAAATAGTCTGGGCAAATCATATCACGTGGGTGTGTCTGAAAATAGGGTACCCCTAAATCTACCTGTTCAATTGGGGGAGTAGGTCGCCTATTTTCAGACACACGCACTTCCCAAACCACAAACAAACCCATTTTGGAGCGCAGAAGCTCACTGACCATCACCTATGGTCAGGTCATTGAGAGGTCACTACAGTATGATTTGCCGAGAACAGCATAGCAACCGAAAAAAGACAGAAACATATTATCATGCAAGATCCTACTAAATCGTGGTAAATGTCACCTTTTCATTTTTTGCTGGTGCGCTTTGTATTGGGTGAAATGGCCCTTCAAACCTTGGAAAATCGGAATGGGTTTCTTGATAGCGTCTGTTTTGTTTCCACCCAAAAAAAGAATCAGTGGCTCGAGTCAGTGCCGTTTCAACCATATGGAAAGTAAGAAGTATAACGCCATGGAAAGTTTCAACTATAGTCTTTCAACTATAGGTCAACTATATGGAAAGTCCTGCCAAATTTCACCTCAAAGACTACAGGATGGGGAAAAAAAAGATAGCTAAGTTGAGATATAAGTGGCTGAATTAACTCTGGTTTATGGTAGATATAACGAACTTGTATTCATGGGGTGAATCTAAACCAAGGGGGGCACCATCCTCCCATCCTCCCAGCGGCGCGAAGGCGTACGACGCGACCCAGCCTCCCGAAATCTCGGCACAAACTTTTCCTCAGCGATGCTGAAGAGGGGGGGCCCACAGATTGGGAAAATCTTCCGTCATCTTTAGTATCAAACCATCCACTTTGGGGATATAAAAAAAAAACGCTAATCATATATATATATATGTACATATACATATACAAATATACAAATATACAAATATACATACATACTTTTATATTATATATATGTGTGTGTGTTACTTCATGTGCACTTGACGTGATGAGTTCCCCAGAAGCTGAACTCAAGGAACACCTCCGGCAGAATTTTTTGGTCCCGGCATCGTTGTCTCCGGAGGCGGCCATCTGCTGGTAGGGCTCCATCTCCCATACCCACCTGGAGCGACAGCACAGGTTTTTAAGTTCGGTAAAACCATGGGAAAACCATGGGAAAACCATGGGAAAACCATGGGAAAACCATGGGAAAACCATGGGAAAATGGTAATTTATATGGAAAATCACCATTTTTAATGGGTATTTAATGGGTGAATTAACTATTTCTATGGGCCATTTTCAATAGCTATATATGTTAAATTACCAGATGGTAATAGGTAAATCATCAGTTTTTAATAGGAAATTAAGCCCAATTCAATTAAATCATCTATTTTTATGGGTTATCTTCCACAGCTATGTTAGTCTGGAGGAGAGTTTTGGATCTGCCCAAAAGGCTACAAAAACAACAGCTAGTTTCCACAGCAATTTTCATCCAGTCCTGGAAATTCCGAGAAAAGTTTTTCCAACATCCCCAGATCAAACAAATGTTTTGAATGACTGGGGACCAATGGTGACAACCATTCCAGTGGAAATCCATTCCTGTGGAAACTGCCGGCGACAGATTCCAGATATCTGGTGCCCTTTTTTACCACATCTATCCGGTCACCTCAGAGTTTTTTTCCATTTTCCGTGGCGCGCCATCCCAAGTTACAGAAAATTCATGGACCCTCTGGGAATGCCCTAGGATTTTGTATCTAAATAGGCAAATCATCTATAAATGGGTCCTTTTCCATACCTATGTTTGAGGACACCGGAGGGTCATTCTTACCTTCTGGCGAATTCTTGCGGCACCCATCGAGACCATGTGGAAAGTTGCTGTTTTAACCGACCATCTGTTGTTACAAGCCCGTTTGTTGCCCCTAGAGTTCAACATGTGTTGCTCGAGCAGCTCTTTCTTGGTGAATTTCCTCACCTCAGGAGATGAAGCATCATCGACCCTACCGGAATTCACATATGGAAAACCACTGGCAGATCATTCTCCTTAGGAAACCAGGGGCGTTTTCCGCATCTTTCTTCATCAAGCCCACTTCTTGTAACAACCCCGCCTAGTGTAACTCAACATTGTTGGTACCTCATCAAAACCATCTCACCACTTCATGAGTCATGGATTTTCCAATGTCACAAGTCATGTTTCTTCCATAGCTTCCCTGGTTCAAAACCGCCGTGCTTCTTCCCTTCATCCCAGGTCTGACAGCGGCACCTTAGGGCTCCAGTCTCTGCATTGAATGCAACTATCCTCGGGATCCACAGATCGGAATTCCCATGGTCTTCGCGAAAATCCATGGAGTCTGGTGGCTTCATGAAATAGTTCATCCAAGTCTGGTGACTTGGAAAAAAAACTATGGCTTGAAAAGCGATGAAAAAAAATCCCAGCTGCACCAAGTCCTTACCCTCTGCTAATCAAACGTGGCCATCAAAGCTATTTCCGAAAACGATGTAGACCCAATTTCTTCGTTTGTGTCCCGTTCCCAACTCAATGGAACATACCATTGAATGGGTTTGTCTGAAAATAGGGTATATTCCCAATGAAATAGCCATTTATTTTTGGGATAATGATCAGCAAAACCATTGGGTAAAAAGGGGTACACAACATGTTCAGACACACCCAAATAGCTTTTCGTCACACTTCAAGTTCCCAATGACCTTGAAGTCTTAAAAAAAACCATCAAACTCTGAAAAAGTCTCGTTGCGGCAACTGGGCAAAAGATGAGACTTTCACCCTACCTGTTTTTTTTTAACCAGGATTTCTCCGAAACTGGTTAGGGGGGTTCCATACCCCCATTTGTTTCGCAAAGAATCATCATACAACTTCGCCATGAAAAAAATGAATCTTTTTTGTGACTATCCCATGGTACCCCCCATGTGCAGATGATAAATTCAATCATGTGACCCCGGATTAAACCCTGGTTGATTTGTAAAGGGGGCTTCCCCAAAAGAGTGATAAATTCCTTCAAAAAAATTGGTGCCCCGTATTTTGGTAAACCAGGGGGTTATCATGGTCTATGAATGCGGGGTTGAACATTCAAACATCAATTGATCCCAAATAACACCATTTATGTTTGGTTTCATGAGCCATTATTGTCATTTGACTTTATTGACATTACAGATTATGGTGGTTTAAACGTCATCAATCATCAATAATATGTAATATATATATATATCATCAAAACTGGTACAAATATACATTTATATGGTACATATATGGTATGTATGTATGTATGTATGTATGTATGTATGTATGTATGTATGTATGTATGTATGTATGTATGTATGTATGTATGTATGTATGTATGTATATATATGGTACAACATATATATATATATTTATCATCATATTCCCACCAAACCCGGCTCGTTTCTACGCCAAGCTGCGCTCGGCCTTGTTTGGACGCAAACCAGGTTGGAAAGTGCAGGCTCAGGTAGTACAAGGGCGCCGTCCATGGGATCTGCAAGCAGCGCATCTTGAAATCTAATCTTTATCTACATATAAGTAGATTTACATATATATATATATACATATATATATATACACACATATGTTTTGTCTTGTTATATGTACATACACATATATATATATTACATAAACAAACAATTGCCACGTGTGTGTTGGTGTCAAAAATTGTTGTCCAGATTCATTGGCCAAAATGTAGAGGTCAGTTTGAGACGCTTCCCGAATCAAAAAACAGGTGTGTCCAGGCAGGGGGGGGGATACTCAAAAATGGATTAACCACAATAAATAGGTATTTAATACGATGGGGTTAAGGGGGAATTCATGGGAATGGAATAATCTGACTGAACATAGCTGAAACTTGCAGAGAAATGATTCCCCTGTCACCATCATTCAGTAAAAGTTGACTATTGAATTTACCCGGTGGCATCGGTGATTTTATTCAACTTAATGGAGGATCTTCCAGCGACTCTGTCAATACCGCCCTAAGCAGTGGTGAAAACACGTCATGGTTGTTTAATGTGTCGTGGTAACCCCTAAATAGAAAGGTCATTTATCACCATTTCAGTAGAATTCCAAAAAGTCTTATCTTTGGGGATTACAATATATATATATATTATACGTGCTACGTGCATGAGTAGTTATATACATACATCAATGATCATCAATGTATATACACTGGATTTGGGACATGACTCTTCCAACCTTTCAGACACAGGCCAGGCTTGGAGTTTACTGAGTTTCTACGCAAGACTCGGCTTCTGGGATCCATGGCCATCCCCAACTCTTAGCGACCGGATACCCCGGATACCTGGATGCGAAGCCGCCCCGCCGTTGATATTTTTCTTGGGACTGGGGCCATCCAAGTCGTGAAGCCAGGTGCATTGGTTGGGCTTTTGAAAAAACGCCAGGTACAAGCATCAAATTCGAAGCATCGGTTGGGAGACATGAAAATAGAAGCCCTAGAAAAATATGGTCATATATCAATGTGTATGTATCTGTGTATACATATATATATATAATATATATATATATATATAGTTGTAGATACATAGAACTTCCCCTATAACTATGGTCATATATCCACACAAAGTAAGTAAAAAGAGGTCCACCCCACAGGCCATGGCGCCAGCCATCCAGGAATGTAAAAAGTCATCAGCATGAACCACGGCACGCCGGGATTCCTCGGCTCCGATTCCAGGTCTAGCGAAACGCTGAGTGGGCCAAAGGTGCCATATCTTTTGCCATATCTTTGCTTCACGTCTAGATGTATACATACGGTGGATGGGCCAGCGAAATCCGAATCACCAGTTGATAGGTGGACAAAATGCCATTATTTTGTTTGGGTTGAAAAACCATCCGGTTGGTGATGCAGGATTTCGCAACCATCCACAGTATGTATCTATACATTAAGATGAGATATATACTGAAAAAAACATGTCCATACTTGAAGGCACAGATGTTGTTAATGAGTACAGTATAACTATGGTTATTAGAAATAACCGTCCAACAGTTGGGTTACGGGGCCCCCATAAACATCCAAAAATAGTTGACTTAGTTCACTGCACCAAGTTTCCTAGGGTAAACTAACATATATAGATGTGGAAAAACCGCCATTTTTTTTGTCGATCATGTTCCGCGCGGGAAATTCCCAGGTTTTCCACATCTACGTCTGTTTACCCTACGGTAACTTAAGTCTGATTTGCCCCATGGAAAAGTGACTGAACGGTGCTGTGAAACGAGTTATATAATGTCGGACTGAGCCTTTCCAGAAATCAAAATGAGTTCGACCCTGAAACTCGCCATGTTTTAGTTTCCATCCAAACCCCAACTGGTGGCAGAGTCGAGCTGTGAAAAATTGGGAGGGTATGGGTTATGGTTTTGAGAAACACCCTGCATAGATGTATAAATCCATTGATCAACGGTGTGCACCCAAAACAAGTCACTAGGCCTACTCGGTGGTTCACCCTATTGGTAAGTGAGTGACTGTAAACCCAATCGCCATCAACCATACTTACCCTACTCACAACTCGGGTGAGCCAACCCCCTTAGCATCCAAGTCAGGTGGTTAATAACCATATGAAATAAATTGAAATAAACCAATTACAGATGATTATAAACCACTAGGTAGGATACACAGATACACCCCACTAAAAACTGTTTGAGTTAATAATAATGGTCCTGCTTTGGATCAAAAAGTCATCCCTATGCAACCAAGTTCAGTTTTTTTCAGTTGAATTACCCCTATTTCAGAACCAATCAGTCCCAGTTACAAAGTGGTTTATATAACCTCCATCAACTAGTTCAATAAGGTTCAATATATCTACCGGAAATCCCAATTATTGGAGTTATAAACTGACTTATCTGGGTTTTGTTTGAAAATGTTGTATACGGTATACCCCCAAAGCGGCAATTTCAATAGGGAAAATGATGATAAGCAAGTGGATGGAATAGGGGTTACCCCTAAATGTTCAGACAATTTCATTTGAGTAGTGTTCACATCCTGTGTCGTCCCCAAAATACTGGTTGGTTTATAGAGATTCCGCATTCATGGATTGCGATAATCCCCACTAAACTGCTTAGTATAATCCCCGAACTAATCATCAACCTACCCCCACACACACAGTAGTTGCACACGCGCCCCTCGAGCAACCATGACGGATGCGCGATGTCCCATAGGTCAGCCGTCTATCTGATGAATTTTGTGAATTAGATGAATGACATTAATTGGCTGCAATTCTGCGCAAATATTGGAAACGGTTGATCCGTTTGACATGGGGGAGGTCAACCTTTCCACTTCGGACAACAATGACAGGACGGGAACGATCAAAAGGGAAGTTAAGATGCCACTTGCGAGAAGAACCCTGGTAAGCCCTCGTCTTGTAAAATGAATCCAGTGACGCAATAGTCCTACCAACCCTCATGTATCAGTTATACCATGTATTATATCCACCTACACCCCCATATTTGATCCTTAAAACCTCTATAAATCTACGATTTAGAAGTTCTCGCTCCCATCCCAAATGTATATGAGGTGAACCATCCCCCCAAGGCATTTCTTCATGGCTCAGTCGTCCCACCAAGTGGCTTTCCCATGCCCAGGACCAAGGATTTCCCAGGATGCCCTGCGATCTCGCCCACCTAGGCGGGAAACCGCGCTAGCGGTTGAGCACATGGTTGAGCACGTTTTGAGGAAAAAAAGATCTGGCACTGCGGCACCATGCACATTTCATGAATCATATTTCTATACATTTTCCCAGGGAAAATCGAGTACTGTTGAAGTGTCTCATGGTATTTAAAGGGTTTTGTGGCCTTGGGGTGATGGTCGCTTCTTACTTCTGTCATAGCCGCTGGCGTGACCGGTGAGACTCATGTAGTCCTTGGAATTTCCATGGTGCCATCGCCGCTGCCAAATTCGAATTTCTTGAAGCAACTGAGGATTTACAGTTCCATTTTTGCGTGTGCTCCAAGAACTTGGCACTGCACCTTTGGAAATTTTCCACATTCCATCGACACCACCTATGATTGCAAGCTTCATGGCCCAAATTATGTTCACAGGTGAGTTTAGGGTAACATGGGGCACCATCTGTCACCAAGATGCTTTTGCAACCATTTTTATGTGTCGTGAGCACACATGTCAAAGCACCAGTGGCACGAACACGCGGCGCGCTCTCAGGAGGAGGCTTTCCAGACTTGGAAGCTGCAGCCACTCCCAGATCTCTGGAGTTTTCATCATTGGGGCGTTGGTATAATGAACGTTATTGCAAGCAACATGAACGGTATTGCCCCACCCCACCCCACCCAAACCCCAAGCCATGACGTAGCCCTAGCGTAGCATCACTTGAGACTGCAACTAACATGAACATTATTGCCCCACCCCACCCAAACCCCAAGCCATGACGTAGCCCTAGCGTAGCATCACTTGAGACTGCAACTAACATGAACATTATTGCCCCACCCCACCCAAACCCCAAGCCATGACGTAGCCCTAGCTTAGCATCACTTCGCAAGTAACATGAACGCTATTGCCCCACCCCACCCCGCCCAAACCCCATATTCAAAAAGTGGCACGACTACACGCGCGGTTTTCCACTCGCTAGTATAAACATGTTTTCGTGTTGCCTTTCTTGACCCGGCCACGGTGAAGAAAAATGTTTGAAAACACCAACCAAGAGCAACAGTTTTTCCCCTGGAACAAACTATGAAACCGTGGTTTCTTGCAGAGAAGCGGATTCGTTGGTTTGAAAAAGGAACGACTATAAGCACAGGAAAATGTTCGTACTGGATTGGTGGATGTGAGTGTTGATCAAAAAAAAAAACTGACATTCGTACAAATTAGAAGAGGAATTCTTAGAAATCACAGTGTTTTCCGACTTTCAGGGTCTTATCGGGTTGTGACCCATCACCAAATGTAAAAACTCCGATCATTTCTGGTCCAAATCACTGTGGTTTAAAAGATGTTGGGTAAATAACCATGTCTATGTGTCTATCATATTTATAAAGCTACTCATAGAGATAGGGATATAGTTCATGTATACGTTTCTGCCATATTTGCAGGTAAATCCCCATGTTTAATCAAAAAACATATACGATAGCATGTCATACCATATCATACTATATCATTTCATATCGTATCATGTCATATCATTTCATCTATTTCATCTAATGTCAACCCTGTATTAATAAACCCCAAACGGCTGTTTCATTGGAAGGGTACCATTTAACAAAATATATATTAGGATTAGATGAAATGACTATTGGAGGAGTACCCCCCTAATTCATTAACCATGGTTTAGCAAAATCCAGGCTTG
Source organism: Cladocopium goreaui (assembly GCA_947184155.2). NCBI lineage: Eukaryota > Dinophyceae > Suessiales > Symbiodiniaceae > Cladocopium > Cladocopium goreaui. Next base: position 677,902 of record CAMXCT020000591.1, on the reverse strand, counting down.
ACATTCTCATGTCACTGATCAGATGGTTCATCCCAGCGAAACCCAATGAGAAAAGCCACAGCAACGGCTTGGTTGCCCTCATACCACCTGAGGCGCGAACAGCGGATGGCTCCATCAACTCGGGAAATTATTGGGCAAGTCACCATTAAATTGCTATAAAATAAAATGAAGATTTCATCCAGACTCATCATAAAATTGCTATACGTTTAGTAGAATTCTGTGGATTCATCCACAAAAAACACATCTGAAAATCATCATTTGCACATATTTGCGCTATGATTTCACGGCGATGATGCTATAGGAATCCATAGAGAGACATCACAAAGACATCACCAGGGCTGCCATTTGGGATGGGTGATGCAGACCCTAATCACGGGGGCGCCTGATGGATGATTCTACTGCAGGATGATAGTCTCATGATGTTACTTTACATGACTTAATGCAGTTGATGATAGAAAAAGTAGACGGAATATCAGCAACCGGCATCCCAGGAAAGCTGAGTGGATCATGACCATGCTACCAGTTGTATGATGGCATTTGGGATACATAGTTCAATAGTTACATGGTATATAATTAGACAGTTCTATTGTTATCTGTTATGTAGTAAAATAGTTGTATACTTGTATAGGTACTATACAGTTGTATACTTACATGTGTATATATATATATATGTTTATTGTCATTATCCAGTCCCATTCATTCACTTCAAAAACTGTCGCTCTCTTCCGTGTTTCCACAGTGCCAAGTTGCAATAGCTGATACCACAGGAGCAAGCCGCTCTCATAGTCGTACCTCAGATCCCAAAAGTCAACCAGGAGATCATCATCCCAAACGTCACTGGCTGGTGCGTTTTACGGGTGGCTGGATGGGTTGCTGGGGGTTGCTGGGATTATGAAATTGTATCGACTCATCCAATGATGATCACAATTGACCAGTTTTTTGTTTAAGGCCATGGAACAAAACCAGCTACCGGAAGCACTAGTTCAAGAGAAGATTTACAGGACATTCCCTGAATGACTGATGGAAGAGATGGTTTCCTATATTTTGTTCTCTTCAACGTTATGAATTGAATGGAAGAGCTGAGCAACATGCGGGCTGTACTTGGATCCTTTTTCATAGTGTCAGCACTTTTCTCACATCATTTCTGGATGACACTTGTATTTTCAACCATATTTTTTTGCTTACTGAATGATGGAATGATCCACAACAACTATCAATAATAATCCCATTCCCGCATTCCCATCCATTCCCTACTAAGCACCAGTAAGTTTGGAAAGTCGAATCATCGACAATCAGATGAGGCTTATGTAAAAAAAGGGTGCCCCAGAGGCTCATGATGATCATTTTCCCCAATCTCAAAACACAATCATTTGAGGTCATTACCTATGGTAACTCAACATAGCTACGGAAAAAATCCATGCATCCAAATAGGTTTTCTTGATCTACAAATGGGCCATTGATTTATCTCCATAAAAATGGTCCAATTTTCCATAGCTATGGACCGGACCTGGGGATCTCTGAGGATCCCGGCACATGCAGAAGCCCTGCCAACGAAAAATCACGGTGGTCCACAGGACGTAAAGCTTCCAACTTGGACAGTTGGGATATGGTTTTTGTGGCAGAAAACGTTCATTTTAACATGAATTTACTATTGGAACTTGGCATTCACACTTTAAATCTCTTTAAATACCTATCAGTCGAAGTTAGACAGAAGTGTATTCATGATATTGTAAGTGATTTCACTGAAAAGTCCGGACAAATTCGAATACTTACATATACTTACCAACCTGGAGAAGGGCTATTTGGGATAGTTACCCCTACTACCCATCATTTCCACTGGCGCTGCGGCGACGTCGCTATATCTATCCAGACAAGTGATTGAATCAAACAGTACTATTAGAGGACCAGCAATTTGGCTGTATCGACGGCCTTCGGGAAATCATTTTCGGGGGTCGTTGAACAATTAGCCATGTCCCACTTGAATGGAGAAACCACGTGCTGAGAGGCAAACTCAAGGCGAACTCTAGCTGTGGGCATTAGTGACTACAATGGCCAGGTTCCCTTTAAAGGATTATATAATTCGAATCCCATCCCCCTAATATTAAACACCCCCAATGGTCCCAAACATGTGATCTTGTCCCCAGGATAAACCAAGAAAAAACACGGTTTCTGAGATCTTTTCCTACAAATGTGAAGCTGAAAACAGCTAACATCGCTTCCGTTCTCTCCCGTGGACAGGTTTAGCGCAGGTTTACGCAGCAAGATGCGCCCAGCGGCCCAGCGCGCCTTTCCCCTCTTTCATCCCGGGTTTCATCCCACCACCAAGGTTGCTCACCTCAGATGCGAATGTCGTTGGCGAGCATCATCCCAAATGTGTGCTTTCGGAAATAAAACCAATTACTTGGATACTTGGAGTTATATTATATATATATATGCCATATTTAAAAAAAAAAACTCTGGAAATAACAAACATATTTGAAACCACCAAACCAGTTGCAATATCAACATATGAGTCCATCAAAGCCATGCACTACTGGTCAGTGTTGATCTGATCACTCAGGTGGATCACCATGGCTTGCTGGAAAATCCACCATTTACAGATGATTTTCCCATTAAAAACATGGAAACCACTAGAAACACACAGGTTCCAATGGTTAAAATCATGGAAAATCTATCATGAAATCCTGGAAAATCTCCATTTATAGGCCACGTTTGATTCCCAAAGGGTAAAATGATTGGTTCCAACTAGTCAAACACAGCTAGAAGCTTTTGTCGCTGCAGCATTTCACTCTGGAACCAGTCATTGGATCTCTTCACCAATTCTGGTCCCCAAAAATTGCAAAGCCTCATCATTCTACTGATTGGTTAATATGGATTAGTGGATTATTATGGATCATGAGATGTTTTGGTAGCCAAAAAAGAGACCCTCACGTAATCAAACAGGGCAGTTGAAAATCCACTGATGTATGTCTAACGAGAAAACATCTATAAATGATTATAAATGAGGAAATTTCAATTGCCATGGTTCACTACTGGAGGGTATCAACCGGATCTTGGATAGACCCCGAACTAATCAACCAACAGGGCTTCCAGAGTTCCACTGCTCGTCGCTACAAGCCTCATTTCATGGGCTCAGGCAATATCACAACCACTGAATTATCAAGGAACCCTGCAGGATGGTGCCCCCCAGTAATGTTTATAACCCCCATGAATACTATAGTTACTGTATATCTGCCATAAGCCATAGGTTTAATGGGAGTTATGTGAACCCCAACTGAACGCGATTTACCTCACTGGGGCACCACCTTGTACCCTGGATCCTGCAGGATCCAGACCCTGGAATGAACCCCTTGCCGAACCCATGAGACACCATTAATGGTTCCCAGCTGTCGGACCTATGTCTCCCATGACATCATATCATATCCCAAGTCTCTACCACCGTGTTTGTTGATGAAATCACCATATTTGCTGATTATGTAACCAATTGTAACCAATATAACCATCATAACCTAGATCTACCCATTACCCTCTGGTAAACTAAGAGTTCGCTATAGAGAATGGCCATTTAGTTGGCTGATTGGCTGATTTACCGATTAAGAATGGCAATGTTCGATAGTTTTGTTAGTTTACCAGAGGGTATTATCCCAGTATTATCTTATCAAGGGGTAAATCTAGGTTATGATGGTAGATCCCAGTACTCTCTCATCATTTCCCAGCTATTTAGTTGATGTTAATCCCAGTATCATTTACCAGGAAATGATCCCAGCATCTCATTCACCAGCTTTTTCGAACTGGGTCAAGTCACCGGTGTTTCCCTTCGGCCCTTCCCTCAAAAATAGCTGGGAATTTATGGATGTTCATCCCACTCATCGCCCTAAAAATGCGATAAGGTCTTTGTTGACTTGGCTTTCCTGCAAGCCTGGAAGCCTGGAAGTAATCCTGCAAGTAATTCAGATCTGTGAGCTGGTTGCTGTCGACTCCTGGTTGTCCCTCAGACTGCTAGATTTAGAGGTATTGACCATAACCAAATGGTTTCACCGAGGCTCTGCATAGACCTTTCCCTCGGAGATCACTGCGGCAGCCGTGGTGGCGCTGCCACGGTCCATCCTTAGGCATTCGTGGGGAGTTCACCCATGAAAAGCAATTGTTTAGTAATTGGGTCTGGAATTGTGTTGGGGATCAAAAAACCGTTTTGGAATCTTGTTTTGGATCTCCTGTCCTGTCCGTTTCCTTGCTATTTGCAGCATTTTGGAGCTGGAAGCTGCCATTTCAACTGTATGTTGCAACATGTTGGAGTTCGAACCTCTCATTTTCCCTAGTATTTACAACATTTTGGTGCTCGAACTGTCGAACTGTCCATGTCGCATGGTTTTTTGCAACTAGCATTCATTTTGGGTTGGTTTAGGGTTGGTTTGTTTAGGCTTGGTTTTCGGGTTGGTTTAGTTTTTGTTGGATTGGTTTAGGTTATTTTGGGTTGCTTTTAGAGTTGGTTTAGGGTTGGCTTAGGGTTTCTATGTAAAGCTTGTTTAAGGTTTATTCAGGCTTGGTTCAGGTTTATGTAGGCTTGGCTTGAGATCTATTTAAGGTTGGTCTAGGAGTTGTTTGGGACAATTGTTCACATTTATTTAGGGTTTACTTAGGGCTATCTTCGTTTTTTTGGAAATTTTGAGGTCTACTTAAGATTGGTTTAGGGTTTATTTATGTATGTATATATATATATACATATATATATATATATTGTGTGTGTATCTTGGGATTGTTTAGGCTTGAGAAGCAAAAAAGCAGGGAAAGCAGAAAAGCGGAGAAGCAAAGAAGCATGGAAAGCAGAGAAGCAAAGAAGCAAGGAAAAGCAGAGCAGCAAAGAAGCAGGGAAAAGCAGAGAAGCAAAGAAGCAGGGAAAAGCAGAAAAGCATACATCTTGGAGAAGCAAACAAGCAAGAAGCAGGGAGCAGAAAAGCAGAAAAGCAAAGAAGCAGGGAAACAGAAATCCAAGAAAAAAAACAAAACGGAAAAAAATCATTCCCAAAATAAATAACCCTCCTTAGTAATATGCCAACCAAAAAGCAAAAAGATACAACCAAATACAATGAAAATGGGGATATAACGCCAACCAAAAAGAGGATTTCAACGGCGATGTGGATTTCTACAAGAAAGAAATTCGGATTTGGCAGAAACGGAGGCTGTTTCTAGCACCATCATCTGTGACATAACATAACCAACAAATGATGGCAATTGTGGGGGATATGCTCAAACATGGCTGGCTGGGGACAAGAAACATTCGGTAAATCATCCTGACATAAAACGGCTTCATGGCTTCATTTTGGACTGAGAGCCTATCCTAAGCCATTTCGGACGGTTTCTGATGCAATTTACCATGTGGCAATTAAAAATAGCTATTGAAAATGGCCATTTAGTTAGTTGATCTACATAGCTATGTTAGTTTACCAGAGGGCACCACATTAGTGTCGTTTGCATCCCTATTCTCGCTGGTAAAGCCCCATTCCTGTTGGAATCTCCACATTGTCCTGATGCCGGATCTACATCAGACCATTCAACTGGAAGTACCGTGTTTTCTCAAAGAGAAGTGAGAAGGATGTTTCTCAAAGTGCTGGTGCTAAACGTAGGGAATTTCCGGGAATGATCCAATCCATAACTATTAATTTGATCATCCCAGCAACCCCCAGCAACCCATCCAGCCACCCTGCTCAACAAGCTGTGTCCAGGATTCCAGCATTTTAGTGATGCCCCACCCATTTCAGGAGGTCTTTTGGAGAAAAACTGCAGGTTTTGATGATCCTGATATTCACTAACACACAACGAAAGCCTGACTTAGTAAGGGATTTATTGACTTTGCGATCCCGTACTGGGGGTAGGTGGTATTATAATCACCCGGAGAATGATAGAAAAGTAAATGACAATGGACTAGTATTCATGATATAATTATTTATATATATATATACATATATGTAACCCAAAAAAAGATATAAAAAGATAGAAAAGCGATTCGTCACCATTTCAATAGAAGGTTGCTTTTCTATCCTTTCAGGGGCTGCCTAAAAGGGCTTCAAATGGATTTTACACTGACCTCGAAATGGGTCCCGCAAGCTGGTTTTCAACATCATTGTATATCATTTTCTGAGGAATGCCATAACTTGCCTCAGGCTTGCCTCAGGCTTGCCTCAGGCTTGCCTCAGGCTTGCCTCAGGCTTGCCTTAGTAACTTCCCCCTTGAAATTGCCATAACTTGGATATGCTTCGGAAGGATATCCCCAAAAAAGATTCAGTCATAAGCCTACTCTCATCTTCAGCAAAGCCATTAGATCCCATTAAAAAAACCTGAAAATACTGAAAAATCCCATAAAACAGATGGCAATTCTCATCCAAAACACCCAACGGGAGTCCCGGCTGTCCGCCATACCACAGGAGTTTGCCATCATCGACTCCCAGGCGGTAGACGCCACCAGTTTGGTCTTGAAACACGAAGCTTCCATCGTTGATCCTCGGCGCAAAAATCGGCTTATGGGAAATTAGGTGAAAAAACATGGTCTTTTACTGATGATTTAATGGGATTTAATAGGATATATATATATTTAATGATGATGATATTAATGGGATATATCACTTACTTGGGTGCGCAGTTGAGAAAAATTGTTTCGGCAACTATGGGAAGACCCCCATGAGTTGGGATACAGGGTGAAATATATCCACTTAGTTCACTGGAATTGCACTTCCAAGTACCCGGCCTGGTGAACATACAAAAAGCAATGGAAAATGGCCCAGTCGAAATAGTGAGTTTTCCCATTAATAGCATGGTGATTTTCCATTGCGAACTGTTAGTTCACCAGAGGGTAAGCATAGAATGGAGCGGTATGCTGTAGATGTTCCTGTAAAAACACATATCTGGGAGCCGCAAAAACGCTTTTGACATGCCTCCTATGGGGCCCTTTTTAGCAGCATTGACGAGCTGTATAATCAAGGAGGGTAAATGAACTGATTGAGTCCTGCAAATAGTCAAATAACAAGAGTCTTGCGATTCTTAACCCAAGCAAGTCTTTCCGCATACGCAACATCTGTAACATCTCCCGCTCTTCATAAACTCTTCACCCTCCCTGTACATCCTCAACCAAAGCTCGAGGAAGCTTGAAAGTTGTACAGCGGCATTTTGGGTTGGAATCTCCATTTCAACGACCCATCCTTCCTCGGTATGTCGATCGACTGTTCAAAAAATCGGAGACCAAGACGTACCCACAAAAAGTCGAAAAAAACATGCGGCAAAACTTCATCCCAACCCCTTATCTACAGAGGTCATTCTGCCAAAATCTGATTCCAAGGTTCTTCCCCAAGGATAGCAAGATGTTGCACAGAACGAGGGGAAATCTATGCTTTGTGGTAGATATATCAAACTAATGTGGTAAACCCAATGCCATAAGCCTCATAAGCCATCCAATCACCATGTTGATTGGGTGTGGAAAAAAAAAGTCCAAAAAAAAAGATTGGGTTGATCATGGGGTGTACCACATTAGTAGTCATGCTTGTTGGTGTTTTTTCCCAACATACAAACATAACTAGGGGAGGCCCACCAATCCCATATGGCTTGTTTTGGTCCTAAAAAATCCCCAAGATCACTAGAACAACCGGAAACCATGGTTTTTCCCTATCAAAATTGATGGTGTTCTTGAAATTGGATTCAATTGTCCCTTAAACCCGAATTCATTGAGGGTGTCCTCTATTTTATTTCCCTTCAACCACTCATCACATTGATTTTTGGGGGTTCCGGTTTCAAACAGTCCCCTTTAAACCGATCCAACGACGCTAACATGGGAACTTTTGGGTATCGCCACAGATCAGTTGCTGAGAAGTCAGAGAAGTCTTCAAAACTGCGAAGTTCATCATCCCCCCAAAAAAAAACACATCATGGATGATGCGAATGCCCTACATTACCAGCTAGTATAACCCCCCGAACTAAGAACCCATCAACCGGCTGGGCGTTTTTGGTCCTTGATCCCAAGGCTCTTTTTTGAGACCCCTACAATGGGGTGCGATAAATATCAGGGTGATGGGATTACTTTAATATTCATTATTACTTTGACTACCCTCTGGTAAACATACAAAAAGCTATTGAAAATGGCCATAGAAATAGTGAGTTGTCCCATTAAAAATGGTGATTGTCCATAGTTATGTTAGTTTACCAGAGGGTATATTTTATTATTACTTTGATTATATATAATGAATATCCAACCATATATAACGAATATACGACCATACTATATTATGAATATCCAACTATAGTTTGATTACATTATATACTTGATTATTACATATTATATATGAATATCCAACCAGCTAGTTGATGAATGAAACACTTTCTCATCAATATCCAACTATACTAACTATACTAACTATACATCTACGCTCTGGTAAACTAACAAAAATATAGAAAATCACCATTTTGAATAGGTAAATCAACTGTTTCTATGGGGTATTTTCAATAGCTATGCTAAATTACCAGAGGGTAACATATATCAATACATGGATCATCCAATATGGGTCGCGTTTTAAAAGCTGCCCCAGTCGCGTACTGAAGGCCACCACCAAGTTGGAGTCAATCTCGGTGCATTTTCGCTGGTGGATCATTTGTTAGGTGAGGAAGTCCCCGTTTTCTTAGGGAACAAAATGCTGGAAAGTGGAAAAGTGGTGAATATCCCCTGTAAGTTTGGTGGATTATTCCACTTATGAAAACAATACCCTCTGGTAATTTGTTGCAGTTTGCTATTGAAGCCATGGCCCGTTTAGTTCGTTGCTTTACCGTTTTTCAAGATGGTGATGTTCCAGTTTGTTTTTTGTATACCAGAGGGTAAGCCCAGAAACCTAACCAATTACTAACAGTGATCCTCCCAGCAGCTGCCCGCACAATGAAACGAGGCATCACCAACCAAATGGGAAACTTCTTCAAAACTCCATATTCTACAGTACTTCAGGATGATTGTACACGTACATAGTTGTATTTGTTTTTGAAAAAGAAGTACATACACTACAATCATATCCATGTGTGTGCATCGTTGTTGCGCCTGGGTCTTCGTTGAAGAGCTCGGTCATACCCCTTCATGTGAATCCATTGGACTATCCCCACTTTGCTGGGTCATATCCCCTTGTTACCCTCTGGTAAACTGCCACAAAACCAACAAAAATCAGCATTTTGAGTAGGTAAATCAACTATTTAACTATGGGCTATTGAAAACAATAGCGAACTGTTAGTCATTCCCAGAGGGTAGTGATTGGTCATATTATCATCCTCGAATCCACATTATATCGCCACTTTTGTTGGCTATGTATATATATACATATAATCACAAAGTAGATAAAATATGAAATGGTCAAACAAGTACCATGTTAGTGGGGAGTTTTGAACATGTTCCATATTCTATCTACCCTTGAATCACTATAAATCGATGTATGTAGATTCTTTAAACTTTCCCAAATCCTGATATCCCATTAACATCCCATTCTGCTTGCTTGACAAAATAATTTAGATATGTATAGATACACATAGTAAGCTCAAAAAATAAATAAGAATTTTATTCCCAGTGAATATCCCAGTGAATATCCCATAAATATCCCATGAATATCCCATGAATATCCCATGAATATCCCATGAATATCCCAGTCTGGTTGCTGAAAAAATCCATGATTCCCAAGCGGCGCCTCGTGGAGATGCAGGTGTCCTGTCAGATACACCGCAGGCACCTCAGGGCACGATACATGGGGAAAACATGGGGGCCATGGGTGAAACAGAAAAAAAATAATAGTATTATATATATATATATTTTTTATGTTTGTATATTTATATATGTATATGTAGTATATGTATATGTATGTGTAGTATATGTATATGTAGTATATGTATATGTATATGTATATGTAGTATATGTATATGTATATGTATATGTACATGTATATATATATGAGATAATATTGTATGAAACAATATAGTAACAAACGTTTATAATGGAAAATCCTGGAATAAAATGGATGATTCGGGGGTACCCCTATTTTAGGAAAGCTCCATATAGTAACAAGGGATATAATATGGTAAGAATGGGATATGGTAGAAATCATTGAAAAATACATGATAAAATAAGAGTTTACCTGTGGGATATAATAAGGAAATGATAAGGGAAGAATGGGACAATATGGGATACATATGGGATAATATACAGTAATAAGTAGGGATACAATATGTTATGTCCCAGCACCATGGTGAAATCCCCATGGGATTTTGGCCTCTGGTGATGGGAAAGAATAAGATAATATGGGATGTATGAGAATCCATAGAATCACATGTTATAAGATCATAGGTTATATCTATAAACACATTTGTTTATGTATCCACATACTATAGGTTTATAAGATAATCCATATAATCATCTATAAACCGTTTATTTATAAACCTATAGAAATCATAGGAAAATACCCTTTTGGTCTCCAACGTTTCGACATCTTTTTGGTGGCTGCTATAACGGGATATTCATGAATATATCATAAGATGATGTGGATATACATATATATATAACCATCTATAAATCTAAACTCAAACGGATTTACCGTCTGGTAGTTTTGGTAATTTATCAGTTTGCCATGGAAAATTGCAATTTTTAATAGGTCCATCAACCTAAATGAGTCGATTGGATTGGTTAAAAAAAAACAGGCCACCAAATATTTGATGGAAAAATAAGGGATTCCAGTTTTGATTTTCCCTGTAACAAATGCAATGAGGGATAGAAATCATAGGAATATAGAGGGGAAATAGACTCTGGTAAACCAGCAGTTTGCTATGGAAATCACGATTTATAATCGATAAATCAAATATCAACGGGCCATTTGCACTAGTTATGTGAAATTACCGGAGAGAATGTATGAATATAGGTGTGTGTATATATATATACAGATAAATAGATATAGAAAAGAAATGGTAAAGAAACGGCGATATGAATGGAATATAGCCAAGAGTGCTATTCAATCAAATGGGAAAGTCATCTATAGATGGTTTTTTCACTGATGTTTTCCGGCTCTCCGGACTCCAGGTGAGTTTTGATCTTCCCAAGGGCTCCACCAAATGGGGAACTCAACACAAATCCAAGAGACCTGGGCCAGTTCGCTATGTTCAACTCACCATTTCAGTAGCAAAATCAACCATTTTGGTGGGCCATGGAAAAATGAGCAAACTTCACAAAATGACCGGATCAGTCAAGACATCTTGGGGCTGCTGTATACTACCCACTACCCTCTGGTCCTTTAACAGTTCGCTATTGAAAATGAGCATTTAGTTCGTTGATTTACCTATTAAACATGGTGAGTTTCCATAGTTTACCCATTAAAAAATGCTGATTTCCATGGATTTCCCATAGATTTTTGTATGTTTAACCATAGAATTCCATAGATTTCCCATAGTTTTTGTATGTTTAACCATAGATTTCCATAGATTTCCATAGATTTTTTTGAGGGTATCAACCGGATAACTCCTCCTTCCATCCTGATCGCGGAGTCAAAGGACGGGCTCGACGATGGCGTAGATCACGAGGCCTTGCAGAACCAACAGACCTAGGCCGAGATGTGTCAGGTATCGGATACGTGATTCTAAAAAGCCATCACTGGGGATATTCCATATACATTAGTGATGTATATATATATATACATATGTATATGCATATAGTGTATATATATATACATATGTATAATATATATATAGTATCTATATATGTATATAGTATATAAATATATTGCAGGTAACTTGGTTATGTGTGGGCATGGATCAAATTGGACGGCCCCAAAGATTGGGTAAAGGCTGAAAATTACCAATTAAGTAGTGGCTTTGTGAACCTAAAAATTCGAAGCACATCTGGCCGCAATCTGGGTTTGTGCAGAAAGAATACCGCAAGATTGGCAATGTGAATTCGCAACAATGATGATCAACCGTCAGATTTCAGTCGGGTATATATATATATACGTATATGTATATAGTATGTATATATATATATGTATATAATGTCTATAATATATATATATATATGTATTTTCAGACAACCCGATGCAACTTGATCTATGGCTTTGAAAATCTGGTACCCCAAAATTCGATGCTGAAAAAATCACCCGTTTTCCGAAAAAAATGCCCACATTTTGGGAGAAACCCCCATGATGAACTCGACTGATGAGTTCTATGGTGTTCAACGGTAGATCGGTCATAAGTAGAGTTCTATGTTTTTTTGACCCAAAAAAAACTTTCTGAGTTTACTAACCAAACTATTTCATACTATTTCACCAAACATGATTTACGTATGAGGTCCCCAACAGTCCGTGGTGCTGTCGATCAGCTCAGCAATCTGTGCAGAAAGCGAGACGTGGATCAAGGCTATCCCTGCGATATACAAAAAAATGTGGAAAACCCATGGAAACCCCAATCAAAACCCATGGAAAACCCATGGAAAAAACATGGTTTCCCGTTCGGAAAAGGATCTACTTCAGGATTTTCACATTGCAGACTATCTATCACTTGCAGCTTCGTTTATGTTTGGATAAATGGGATGAAAGTAGCAACTTAAAACCCGTGGATGAGCATCACAGTTAGTAACTGCTTAGGAACAGATAGGTGAAATGTGATATCCGTATTCAAATGGCTTCTTAACGGTTTCATCGTCGTGTAAGCCAATTTTAATGCTTGTAGCTGCTACGAATCAAAAGCCGATTCGATTTTTTAGGTGAACATCATTGAACTGTCAGATTTAACTTCTGCAGAATGCTCACCTACAACTTTCGTGTGTGTGTGTGTTGAGTTTGCATACTGCCGTACCCAAAAAAAACTGCAGCAATTTACAAGTCCTGTGGAGTCCTGTGACTTGCTCCCCCTGTGTATTTATCAGACGCACCTTCGTGGAAAAGACTTCAGTTCCTGTCCCGCCAAAAATTGGGGTAGGGATGATTCACATACGACCATGGCTCGAAGTTCTTGGTCCCCTAATTCGATGGAAAAAAAAATATCGCAATTGAGGACATTGACTTCCCAATAAGTCGGAGCTCTGATCCAGGCCCAACACTAGAACCAACAAATTTAATACCAATGAGGCCATAAAGGTGGTGATCAAAGATGGCTGCAAGATCCAGTTGTTGTTCCACTGGATGGTGCAGTTGTCGTGACTTTTATTGGGAATTTCTATGCTGGTAACCTCTAAGAGTTGGGTTATAACCCCTAGAACCATGGTGAAATATATCCACTTAGTTCACTGGAACTGCACCCGCATGGATTCCATGGCTATAACTGCGAGCCCTAGAACCAGCTACCGTAAAAGCATCAACTCCAGAAAGGATTTCAGAACTGTTGAAGCAAGGATTTCAGCTTGATGATGACTTGCTTTCAGGGAAATTGTATGATAAAAACCATGGTAAATTGAACCCCAAAATATCGTTGCTTCTTCTAAAATGTTCAAGCAATTCTGGCAGATGATCACGCGAGAACCTTGGAAGGAAGTGAGATGCACCACCCCCACGCATACAGATTGAAGGCCAACATAAAGCGACCACTGGCATCACCCAAAAAGCAGGGCATCACCAGCAGTGAGGAGTTTCCTTTCGGAAAAAAAAAGGGGTCCACCCTCTGGTGATTCAACGTAGCGAACTGGAGATAGCAATTGAATAATGTCTCCATGTTTATTCACGTATCCCATATAATATAATTAGATAGATAGTAAAATAGCTATGGCAAATCCCATATATAGATGTTAAACATTAATAGGTAAATCATCATGTTTATCATCTATATATGGGCTTTGCCATAGCTATGTTACTGCAACCAGCCCAAAATCCCGTGGTTTAGTGGCGGCCCCAAACTCCAATGGCGTCCTGTCTCAAGGTCCACCGCGATGAAATATCCCTTGCGGGTCATGAAAAAGATCTTGTCCTTGGAGGGTCAAAGGAAATGATGCAAATAAGTTGGTGAATTCTATGAATTCTATGCTTTGTGGGGAATAAAACTATAGTAAAGGGGGGTTGTGAACCAACTGGGGTGGGGACATCACCTTGTGGTTAGTAACAACAGTAATGTCCAACAAAGAGAGGCTTTGACATCGTGATAAGAATCAGAGTCACTGAACACACATACATAAACATTATATTCATTTATATTCAATAATCATGGTGAAACAAGGACTAACGGCTCTACCTGGTGCAGTTGGCAACAAACATGGATTCATGTCTCTTGGTAAAAGTCGAGGCCTACCCTCTCACTCTGCGATCATCATTTTCATCAGTACCGCCATTCGGAAGCTGCAGCAAAATCACCAGGTCACTCTGGTGCCATCAAAAGATGGGATGGGATGGTCATGTGGGTCACTCTGGTGTCATCCCATGGGAATCCAAAAATCATGGCTGTGGTTTTTTCAGGTGTCTATTGATGGATTGACTTTCCATTCCCCCAAAAAACAAGCGTGAAATAGTCACCCAAGATTTGACAAAAATGAACTAACGACAGTATGTACAAACCATGAGATTTGTTCTGTGTATGTACCATGTACATGAATACTCTATATATATACATGTGTGTGTGTTTCTATAAGTATACAGGAATATACATGTGTATAATATTTTTTGGTTCATGTCTTATTGTTTCCTAATTGACCATACTAATCTCATCTCAGCTTTTGGCCATGCTCTGAGACTGTCAAGCCATAGGGGGACGCACACTTAGCTCCATCTGCCGTGAACAGAATAGACGCCCTGACCTATTACGATAGCGACACCCAGATGGAAACGTAGAATCCTCGTAAAAATGGTGATAAATCACTCTTCTATCTATTTTGGTGGTTACGATACATAGGTTTTGGGTGTTTTTGAATCTTGAAGCACAACCATCTGAAGATACCTGTACCTCACGGCTTCTCAACCTGCTCCAGCCCTTATTTTCAGATATCACTGGATTGGTTGATGGGAAATGTTACAGGGAAACCCTATATTTCATGGCAAAAACCGATGGTTTCCTGTAGATTTTCCCATCAACTGATCCAGTGAAGATAAGAAAAAATCGAGTGGCTCAACACCAGATCGGATGGTGCTAGATATGTTTTTTCTGGGAAAAATCAGCCCAAAAATGACCAAAAATCCGAGGATAACAGTTTGGGTTCATGGTGAGTCATGGTGCTTTTTTCGGTGGCCAACTCGACACCATCCCCATTGAGTTCCAGGTTTTGGGCGAATTTTATTTGCATGATCCTGGAAGCTATGAAATGGTGGGGAAAAAACTGGTTTCCCCTGATGAAGAGGCTATAAAAGTGATTAATTAAAGTGATATTTCATGATCATTGAATAAGAAGACTCACAATCACAGAGACAACATACCTGGAATTTCGAAGTCACCCTGAAAACGTCCGCCAACGATGGGGGATGACCCACCTCAAATCCTAGGCTCATCGTCGATGGCTGCAACTCCTGCGGAGTTCTCCCATTGATCAATGGCTGTTACGTTCACCAGTTACGTGTCCTGAGATCCAAGTAGAACCAGCCCTAGCCTAAGCTTCGCGAAAATGGAGAGGTTTGCAAACCGGAAAAAAAAAAAACGAGTGAGTATCCTTAAGCTACTGAAAGATGACTTTGAAGAGATGTTCGAACAACCAAGTACTGTACATAGAACCAACAGATGGCTGGCATCAAGGTCGGTTGCATGCAGCAGTATGCTGGCCTGAAAAATCTGTAGATCTTCGAATTACAGAGGGGAGTATAACAGAGTTCCACACCATTCCTAACTTCGGGTTTCCCAACCCAGTCAACCAAATACCCAAATAACCAAACGTATTCTCTGGTAATTTAGCAATATTTAGCATAGCTATTGAAAGTGGCCCATTTAGAGATGACATGACCTATTAAAATGGCGGAGTTTTCCATCGCAAACGGATAGCACGTTGTTTTGAACTGCCAGAGACGCTATGGATTTTCTGTCTCGGATCCTCCCGTTTCTTGACCCATCCGAAGTCACCATTTGGTCTGGTGTGTGTTGTCCCTTACGTCAGAATGATGTTAGCAACCCCCAAAAAAGAGGATAGTATATATATATATAATATATTAATAGTGGTTAATAGTGGTTAATAATGATCATCAATGATTAATGGTAGATAGAAAAATAGTACTTTGTCACCAGGGCCCAACTTTAGTAGGCCGGTTTAGGAGTTAGGCCTAACTTGTTCACTTTTTCGATCGGGTCCCGGGGACGGTCCTGGGATACCTCCGCGATCGCCCGAATAGAAGGACCAAAGCTCTACGCCATCCTGTGACGGTCCAGGCGGAGCTTTGGCGTAATTGACAGCATTTCTTGGATTTAGATATAGTTTTCCCATCAAAAAAATGTTGAAGTTGGTAAAAGCCCATTATATAGCCCATGTCATGGCAAGCTACTGCTATCCATAGAATCCATAGGGGGTACTACTATATCTCTAATCTTCCGATTTGGGTCTCCGAAATAATTCTGATGGCACCATCATGATCCGTCTCAGGATATTCGGCTAAAAACCGCCAAATCCTACGTCCCAAGGGGAGTTTTTGGTGCGGAAATCTTGAAGTTCCAGTGGGAGCTTCAACGCAAAAAAGGACGCTTTGACCGACCAGTATGGAAAGGTGTGTCCCGTGAAAGAATCAACATCACCCAGCCTTTGGGGGACCCATTGGACCAACAACCATCCAAAAAAATGTGCTGTTCGAATGACTGGAGGGGAAAACCCTCCGAGTTTCGCTCAGCTTTCATGGTCTGTTCCCCTCCTCAACTTGGACCAATGGGCATACCAGCTGTTAAAAAAACTGGCAGTTTGCTATGGAAAGCCCACCATTTTAATTACGCCAATGATCATCTTCTTTATCTATAAATGGACCAATCTTCAATTTTCCATAGATCGCCTTTTTCATCTATGAAGTTTTCATGGGCCAAAAAAAATCAGAAGTTTGCATAGGAAATCATCTGGCAGTGGGTCAAAACCTTGTACCCCTGGTGAACATCAAAATAGCTGGTAAATGGATGTTCATCCCCCTAAAATTAATATTAATAGGTATTGATCCATACCCATCTATAAATGGGCTATCTTGGATCCATTTTCCGTCGCCATGGCAGCCAAGTCTCAACTCCTCGCAGCTTTCGCACACGGCCTGCGATGGACTGAACCTGGCAATGGTGGCAGGAACTGGGATCAGAAATTCGAAGAAAATGGTGATTTCATCGGATTTAATGATGATTTAATGGGATCTAATTGTGATTTAATGGTTTTTAATGATGATTTACTGGGATTGAATAGAATACCATGGAAATATTCCATGGAAGCATAACTGGAATCCTCTTGGGAAAATGAGACACCTCTGCAGATTCTGGGAAAGCCTATGGGTTTTCCACAGCTGGAGCAGTTTACCCCCATATAAAAATCTTTAAAAAAATCTATGGTTGATAGCATACTTGGCTTTGCAGGCCAGGCCTTACTTTCATCTTTTTTCATCTTTCATGGCTTTTTGACCATGCGATTTTTTCACGCCCATGAGTTGGGATATGGAACACTTCCATGTCCATGTTGAATGATTCAATGGATGAACCAGTTATGTGGTGTGGTTTGCAGTGCCAAAACACCACCAAGAACCCAAGTGGGGAACATTGCTTTTAATTTTGACCCAAGGTCGACAACCTGGGGCTGTAAAATCACGTCTAGTGCAGTGTTCCACCTGATTTCGGGTTGGCACTACGACTTCTGATTTGCCATCGGCACATCAAATTCTTCTGGAACCACCTACCCCCATCGCGGTTCACTCCATTCCCATCATTCCAGTGCCACCGAAGGGTTCGGTCGCAGCATGATCTATCCAGATATATCATGGTGAAAAAAAACCCTTCTACCACCAATCTGTAATTGATTCCATCCACATCTATTTGTTGCTGATGCCAGTATACCCTAAAATCTACCTGACCGGCATCCCACAGGCACGTAAATGTTCTTCTGGTCGTCTATCAAAGGAGTGGCACGATGAATCTCTAAGTCAAATTCCTTCGCGGCATCGCGGCGTGACCAGCGGCCAAGGGGTCAATTTACCGTAGCCTCCAGCAAACAAATAGTCAATCGAGGAGCATCAGGATCATTATAACCAATTTACAATCCAAGATGTATCAAGATGCAAATAATATGAAGATGCATTTTCCTTTCAGCAAAATAACACAGATGCGGGAAAATCCCACCAATGTTGGTGGATCATTTGGAAATCGGGAAATCCACGAGGTTCCAGCCATCGCCATCGCCATGTTTACTGGAAGGTAGCAGGTAGCACCTAAAGATGCTGAAAAGTTACTAACATCTGGAAATTATGGAGAAAACATCACCATTCTGGTTGGAGACAGGACTACGACATCATTTCTGATCAACTGATGCATCAGTTCCAATAGTCTCTGTGACTAGTTCGCGAACGGCAAACCGTGGCCCAGTTACTTCTATATCTTCTATGATTTACCTATTTGGAGGTTTCCTAAGTCATATGGGTACCCCAAAAAAAACATCCATTTTATCTTCGGATTTTCCGTGAAATAAACCATCCAGTGAGCTTGGGGTACCCCCATGAAATTTAGATTTCCTATTGCCAGGCTTTACTCCGAGAAGGTAAGTTGACTTGTCTTCATCATTTGGGTGAATGAATGCTGAAATCCTTATCACCGCTGGCAAATCAGCTGTATAGTACCAGCAGGTACCCTCTGGTGTTATCGAACGTAGCAATGGAAAATCCACCAATTACTGTAGTTCGATCTTTTTCCCAGCTATAAACCTCCATTTATAGGGGATCTTCCGGCGAACCAACTTTGATTACCGAAGGGTATTTGTTTCAAACTCATGACTCTAAGCACCTGAGGTTAGGCATCCAGATTGTGAAACGCCTCCTCCAGGTATCTCCACTTCCAATCCACACTTAGGAGGAAGAAAAGAAAGGTCAGGAGACTTGAGGCGCCAACTATAGATTGTCCTCTGGTTATTTTTCACATTTCAATGAAAATGACCAATTTATAGGACGATAAAAATAAGCCGTTTTTCCATAGTTTCCCCTATGTTGAAGCTTCAAGCCCCAAATCGTGTCACTGTCTTCACAGTTATGGTCATTTATTAGTTATAACTGGTTATTTCTATGAGATTATACATTCTATAAATGGGGTTTTCTTAGTACTTATAACTGGTATAACTCGGGCCTTAACTGCAGCTTCTCAAACCCTCATGTTTCCGGAGTTTTTGGGTGTATTCCCAGTCAATTCCCACGTCATGTCCCATGATATTTCCATGAGATGCCTTGGGCACCCAGGACCAGCTGGGCCCTGCAGAGATGTTGGGCATCACCTTGGGAGATGGGAATGAATCATACCCTCTGGTACCCATTTATAGGGGATTTACCCATTTATAGGGGATTTACCCATTCAAAATGCCATTCAAAATGTTGATTTACCCATTAAAAATGGTGATTTTCCCATTCAAAATGGTGATTTTCCCATTCAAAATGGTGATTTACCCATTCAAAATGGTGATTTTCCAGTTCGCTATGTTAGTCATTACCAGATTAATAGTTTGAAAATTGCCATAGAAATAGGGGATTTACCCATTCAAAATGGGTGGATCTTTCTGGTAATGACATAACAGTTTGCGAACTTGAAAATGGCCCATTTAATTTGTTGATGAATCCCCATTCAAAATGGGTGGATCTTTCCAGTTCGCAAACTGTTAGTCATTACCAGAGGGTCATTGTAATACAAACAAAATTGGTGTATAAAAACATGATACAAACATTACCCTCTGGTAAATTCACTTGTTGACCCTGAAAATTTCACCCATGTTTAATGAAAATCTTCCAACCCCTGGTCTGCCAGGGACGACCAACTGTTAATTTACTGGAGGCTAATGGGTGTAATCATAAATGATCAACCCATAATGGTAATCATTCCATAATATCATTTAATAAATGGATGGTAATGATAATTGACAAATGAATGGCAATTATATGTATATATTGATAACTTAATATATATATATAATACACTACGTATTAATGAATCTTGTGGTATGGTATCAATCCATATAATGGATTACCATACCACTATTAACATTATGTAATATAATGAATCTTAATGGATAATTTAATATAATACAATATAGTACACCATTTTATTGTATTCATTGTATTGTATAAATAATGGTGATGAATGATTATGATATTGTATTGTAAATGATGCTTTATGGATAATTTAATACACTACAATACAATATAATTTTAATAATATAATGTAGTATAGTAAAGTATAATATATCTTGGTAGCTAAGGATAGTTTGTTAGTGACTGATGATTTATGGTTAATGGTTGATGATTAATGATGATGACATATGACATATGAAAAATATAATGGATAATGGTGATAATATCGATAATTAATAATCATTGATAAGTGTATGGCCATCGTGATACTGGTGGGAAATCTAGTGGTTCGTGATTAATGCCATAACTATAAAATGGATAGTAATGGTCCATGAATGGTCAATATCAATAATGATAATGGTCTCAGTGATAAATACATTATTGAGTTCATGGTTAATATCAATAATATGTTTAACCATCAGTAATTTGCTCAGCTCAGTTCCTGGTTCATATTAATATGTAATGATCCAGCTCAAGATTATCTATCAGCTATCAATTGAGATCCGGTTCATAAAAGCGTGCTTAATGCTACATGGTTACAGGTTTTAATCAACAGCCGAACGGGGTTGACAAAGGATAGTTCATCAATGTTTAATGATTAATGGCTGATGGAAGGACTAAAACCTACGATTGATGGTCCATTGATGGCGAATGGTTGCAATTGGTCAGCTATCCTGAGTTAACCATCAATTGATTGGCCGGTTGACTCAGGATAGCTGATTTGTGAGCAATGATTAATTGGCTGATTGATGATCAATGGTTAAAAGTAATACTTATGATCACTAATAAACTCTTGTATTGATTTGTCTACCATGAGGATAAGAATATGTTCAATTATGAACACTATGTGAATCGTTTTTTCACATGAATACACATTTGCAAGACCATACGCTAGTGTACATTTTCTCAACTCTGGTTTTCAGGTACTTAAGTATGTTAGCATGTTTATGTCCATATGATACATCTTAACTCTCATTGATAATGTTTAACTTATTACTTATGTTGTTATTAACCCTGGTGTTAGCTAGAGACATGCTACCAAAACAAGCGGAGCGCTCACGACTCCTATTTTTGTCTGTGACGAGTGGTGCAGTCTCTGTACAAACCACTCACCCAGAGAGACTTGCCAGCCGACATTCTGTCAGCGGCATATCCCCCCGGGTGGGTGGGAGGGCCAACAATCAAAATGGGCAAAGACTTGAGCCCAAAATGACAGTAGCAAAACACGCTAACCCTCCGTTCTAGTGAACATCCAAGTTAGCTAGAGACATGCTACCAAAACAAGCGGAGCGCTCACGACTCCTATTTTTGTCTGTGACGAGTGGTGCAGTCTCTGTACAAACCACTCACCCAGAGAGACTTGCCAGCCGACATTCTGTCAGCGGCATATCCCCCCGAAATAGGCATGGGCATCCGCCAAATAAAAATCTACAATGGACATGCAAAAGAAAACCCACATGGTATCGACCGTGAAACAAAGAATCAAGGCTGCCTCAGACATTCCCCGGCTCTCAGTAGGCAACCTGTACGTTGAAGCCTCCATGGAACACGGATGAATGCAGAATTGCCACGGCAAAGTCTCACTGGTTCCACTGTCGATCCTGATGGTTTCCATAGTCATAGCTGGACCAGCCATCTTGGTTGCTGCCTCGTTGCCCATCTCTGGTCCAGTTGCCCCAGTTGTCATCGTCTGCGGCATTTGCATCTCTCCGTTGTGTGACATCTGGTTGATGCCGTTGCCACTCACTGCTGCGTCTCGCTTGCCAGTCGTGCCATTGACTTCCTGCTTCCCAGTTGGCCGTGCTTTCAGCTTCAGCCTGGTTGGATGCAGCAGCTGGAGCAGCTGACTGGCGAGGTGGTGGAGTGCTGCGTGATCTATCGGATCGATAGTTGGCCTTTGTAGCTTTTCGGCGGGCCCGCTCCTTGTTCTTCTCTTCGAGGAAACCCGGCTTCAGGACTTGCTTGGAATACCCATGTGACCAGGATTTCGGGAAATCCTCAAAGGAGGCACCCTCCATTTCAGCCAAGGCTCGCTGATGTCGGGCGGCCCGTTGCCGGCCCTTTTGGCGTTGTTTGGCCTCCGCATAGGTGAAGCCATCCTTGAGATCCTTCTCGAATTTGCCTGGGTGCATTTCGGGCAGTGGACGAGTGCTGAACTCAAAGTTGAGCTCCTCCAGTTTGCTCTTGCACCGCTTCCATGCTTGGGAGCGAAGCGTCTTCCTCATCTCTGGGGGTGCTCGCAGGAAAGCTTCCACTTTCGTCTTGGTCTTCTCGAGCAGCTCCTCATCTTCTGCCTTCTCCTCAGGGGTTCGATCATCGTCATCACCATAGTCGACTTCAGACTCGTCAAACCCAAAGTGGTTCACCTCAGTGGGCGGAGCGCCCTCAGAAGATGATGCTGTTGCGCCTGAACCGAGTCCCATAGCTCTTGCCGGCATGGCATAGTTGGCTGCTGGCAGTGGCGGAGGGGGCTTCTTTGGTGCTGGTGTCTTCTGCATCAGCACTGGAGGAACTGGTTTGGGGGCTAGGGCTTTCGGCGGCTCCTTTGGCTCAGGTACCTGTTCTGGATGAGCTGGCTTTGGAAGTGGCGGCGGAGCCACCTTTGGGGGAGCCGAAAGCATGGGAGGCTTAGGAGGTGGTGGCTTCTTGAATTCGACACCTTTCGTCCCTGCCATTAGCCATGCTTTTGCGCTGGGATGCATTTTTAGAAGCCCCGGATGGTCTCCCAAACATGCCTCCCGGACCTCTTTTGGGACAGAAGTCATAGGTGGAGCACCTTCAATCAGCATCTTGGCCCGTCCTCTGTTCACGAAATCCATGAACTGGAGCAGTCCTTGCATAACGGCTTGATCGAAGGTTTGGAAGACTTGCTCAGACCCGGTCCCCTCCTCAGGGAGCTCTTCCCATGCCGGCTCGTCCCAATCTTCTTCATCGAATTGGTGGTCTTGGAGGATGTGCATGTCATCGTCTTCAGCTTCCACCTCAACATACACATAGTCATCCTCGTTGTCTGGGACGGTGCTCTCCGGTGGAAGGTCATCTTCGACCCAAGGCTCAGACCCGGGCTCCAACCAGCTCGAAGGGGCCCTATATCTGGATGACGTCTCTGACCACCAAGACTCAGACGGAGCGTCTGATCGTTTCACCCCTGCATCTGCCAGTGCGATGCGAGGAACTCGCAAATCGTCCACCATGCCCCCTCCAGTGTATGGTTGGGTCGCCCTGGGGAAATGCTTGGCCGGTGTTGGCGGTGCTCCCTTTGGAATAGCTTGCGTGGGTGCCATTTTTTGCATTGGTGGGGTGGTAGGTCCTCTGGGCCTCCCATCATCATTTCTTGGTGGCGGTGCTTTCCTTGGCTTCGCACTTGAGCTCGGAGTAGGCGGATTCGCGGGCGGTGGAGGTTTCCTTGGCTTTTGCGCGGTCCCTGCTGGAGCAGGAGGGGCTTTGGCTGGGGGCGGTCCTCCTTGCGCTCCTCCTCCAGGATATCCCTGTGAAGGGGGGGGCGGT
This sequence comes from Cladocopium goreaui, assembly GCA_947184155.2. Classification (NCBI taxonomy): domain Eukaryota; class Dinophyceae; order Suessiales; family Symbiodiniaceae; genus Cladocopium; species Cladocopium goreaui. The sequence continues at coordinate 654,170 of CAMXCT020000591.1, read as the reverse complement.
TTACGAGGCACCTCCCGGCCTGCTCCTCCCGAGCTGCTGGCTCCTGCGCCAGCAGGAGTGGAGGACCGATCAAAACTTGATCTGGCTTGTTGGAATGATGAAGCTTGCTTGGCATAGACACCAGCTGGAACAACTGGGGAACGGCCTCGCCCATGCTTTGCAGCAATTTGCTCTTGTCTCCACCTCATGTATTGAGTGGCCATCAGTGGATCCAAGAGGATCTCTCGGACCATTCCCAACATCTTAAACTCCTCTCCTTTGGCTTTCTGGACATCTTCCCCAGCAGTTGCAAAGCGGTCTGGATGAGTCTCACGGGACCTGCGACGATATGCGGTGAGCACCTGAGCTGGAGTCGCACCGGGTGGAACACCCAGGAATTGATAAAGATCTAGTCCTGGGTGAGCTGCTACAAAGAGGTTCGCTGCATTGGCTCGATCTGGAGCTGCTGGCTTTCGTCCCCCATCGGCACTTTCATCAGTAGCATCCATAGCACCAGCCTTCACTGCAAACGATACCTTACGATCTGGTGCCCACGAAAATGCACGATTGGTGTTTGAGCCTCGAGGAGCTCTGGATGTTCGCTTCGTGGCAACTGGGCTGCTAAAAGGGTTTGATCCTCCATGACTGTTATGGAATAACTCATCTTGAGGGACCCCCAATAAACCAGGATAGGACTCTTGGGGTTCAGTTGGAACAACCGCTGGATGCCTACGGACCCCGGGGTCTTTTTGGCTGGGGAGTGTAATGAGGCTGGTACCCAACATCCCTTCTGAAATCCCTTTCTGAGCGGTATGATCTTCATAAAGGTAAGCATGAACAGCATCGGATGACCAACCACCGTACCTCTTAAGCCTTTCTAAGTCCCCAGTACTTGCGAAAAATGCAGTGGCTCCCCCCTTACGTAGTGAGTGTGAACCAGCGAGTTCGCCAGGAAACCCGGCGGCCAATGCAGCTATCTTGATGAAATGGGTGATGCCCTCTCTGTCAAGCCCCGTCCCGTCTTCATAGCGGAACAAAGGCGCCTCGTCTTCAGGGCTGCGCCACCGATGGGGCTGTAGGACCTGTAGCGCGGCTAAGGCTTCAACAGGGCAGAGATCTCCACCGGAGCGGTGGTGTGACCGTGTTTGGCCCCTACCATACTGATCGGTTTTTGAAGATCTAATCTGCACTACGACTTCATCGGCCTTGGCGCCTATGGTAGGCTGCCCATGCGAAAAGAAAGCAACATCAGCTGGGCGGAGCGCCCTATTCATGGGGTCTTCTCCATTGATACTGGGCAAGAGTTCACTGGCCCGCATCATGAAAAACCAACCTGTAAGAAGGGCTCCTTTGATCATGGTTTGATCGACAACTGATAAACCGCTACTTTTCAAGTGCTGGACCAACCATCGCAACATGTTGGGGGTAACAGGGAGCTTTCGTTTTGGGGCGCCTTCCCAACGTTGTAGACCCGCAACCGCTGCCCACAACCGAGGTCGCCCGACCAGTGGATCAGGGTATCCTGCCGCAACATGTGCATAACGAATGGCTGACAACCTTTGTCTGACCCCACCTATGGACCTTCCCATGACTTGATGTAGAAATACTACAAACCGAATCAACCTCTGCTCGTCTTCAGTCCGAGCGGAGCGCTCTTCTCCGTCAAGGAACGGGTGAGTGCCCGAGCTGGCATTGTACAACGCCCATTGCTTCCAGCCTGATGCATAGACCCTGCGAGTTGAATCAGCCAGTTTGGCCAAGACAGCTTCCATGGCTACCTGGTCAAGCTCTGCTGTGCTCCCTCCTCGGGGGCGGGGGGTCCCAGTAGTCCCGCCTCTTTTGGATGCGGGCTGGACCAGCCTCTCCACTTCACTGAGTGCTGGCTTCACGGTGGTGCGTTTGCCTCCGCCTGCTTTCGCCTGGGTTGTCGCTCCCACGAACTCATGAGTGGGTGCCACTGCCACACGTGGCTCTTTCCACGAAGTAAGGAAAAGCTCGGAAGAGGGAGCCTTCGGGTTCCTCCCCCACGCTCGCAGCCAGACCTCTAGTTGCTCGTGGGCTTGGATCTCATCGGGGTCCAGGACTCCTGCCTTCCCATCGGTTCCAGTCAGAGCCTGCATGAGACTCATAGCCACTTGCCAGCCTGGCTCCCGGACTGCAGCTGCTATCATGCGATCCTTTCTCTTCGAGTCGGCGGAACGCCAATCCTCTGCGAGGCCCCCTTGCATTTCCCACACCTCTTCTGGGAGGAGAGGACGGACCAGACCCGTCCCATCTTCCAACAGGGTGCCTCCTGGGATCTTGAGACGCTCACCTGTGAGCCTAGGTCCGCAAGCTGGGCCCCGTGTGCTATGGACCAGGTGCCTGCTGCCGGCGCGCACGTCAACCAAGTGGCCGACTGGTTTTGGAAGCCACTTGTCTCCGGTGGTGATGAGGTTTGGTTCTCTCGTGAAAAGGTAGTCGGGCGGGCATAATCCCTTACCTGACTCCTCTGCGGATCGCAGAGGTAACATCTGACACTCGTTGACTTGTGCAACTCGCCATGCTTGAACTCTCTCCTTTTCGTCGGCCGTTCCTCCAAAAAGCCAAAGTCTTCTGGCCCTGGCAAAGAAGCTGCCGTGGTGTGAAGTCTGATAGTCGACCACTTGTGCCTGACCCCATTGAACCTGAAGCTGCATCAGGCGATTTCGGCTGGTTTCAGAGAGCTCCCTGGGCTGGTCAACGATAAGTCGTCCTCTCCAATCAGTTCTGGCGAGGGTTTTTAGAAGGATGTCTGCCTCCCGCCCTTTTGGGTCTTGAGTGAGAACACAGACGATCCAGTCAGCTTGCGCCTGGCTTGCGATCGATCCTCCGCCCTTGGCCCACCCCAGCTCGAACGTCAGTAGTTCCGACCCTAGCCGGATTTGGTGGAGTCCCCCTTTGAATGGCTTTGGTTCGATCTTGGCGGGGAAGGCATGCACGGTTTGCTGTTCGTTGGCCAGCTGAATGGCTAAAGCTGCACTCGGGCCCTTCTCCCCTGGTAGCTTCAACGTGGGGCGCATGGCTTCTCGCAGGAGTCCTTCCCAGTCCTCATTGAGCTCGAGGCGGGTCCAGCCACTGCTTTCCATTTCCGCATGGACCTTGTCTTCATCCTCCCTTGTCAGCCAGTCGTTGAGAGTATTGTGGTAGGTACGGACGTACGCTCCATCGACAGTGAAGCTATTCTCCGCTTCGAGCCGCTGGAGCAGCAGCAAGAGCGCCCTCACGTATCTGTTTGAAGCGCGCCTGGTACGTAACCATGCTTTGACATTCATGTTGTCAGTCACATAAAGGATCAGTTGCCCCTGCCAGGTTTCCTTCCGCGCCGCTGCCAGGACAATGAACGTCAGAAGCTCCATCACTCCGATGATCTCCAAGTGATCTCCGCCCCCTACGACTTCGCTCACGGCCCTGACGTATCTGCTGCTGTCCGCCATGTGGTAGCATCTATCCTTCCAATCAGTGCTTCCGAGCCTGGTTAGCGTGGCATCTCCTCCAACGAATCGGGCCGAAGCGGCCATGCCAGGGAGTGCGAGCCTTTCCCTTAACGGCAGGAGCTTGCCGAAAGCTGCTCTGAAACTGGTTCCCCAAGGCTTTTCCATCTGGAGGCGAACCCAATCGAGCGCATCCCAGAACTCAGCCCAGGCAGCCTCTAGCTCACTCTCGGAGCCCCTGGGTTTCACCCATTCATGATCGCCTACTTCCTGCTGCAGGAGCCTGTAAAAGACTGGTAGATAGGGTGCAATCTCCGGGGCGGAGACGGCCCAATACTGCGCTGTCCCTGCCAGTTCTCGGAGCAGCTTGGTACGAACTCGTTGGCACCCCCTTTGAAGCTGAGGCTCTCTTAGGAGATACTTCGCCTTTATTCGCTTCGGTTCCGGGAGGACCACAACCTGTTCTTCAAAGTCTAGGTGGAGGCCCCACAGGAGCTGGGATTTTGCCGGGGTGCCTTCTTCGGCGAGCTTGTCGAGATTGATGGCTCCAGGGCCCCAGACTGATACCATAGCTGCATCCATTGCTGACAGGGATCCCTGGATCCTATTCCCCACTAGTGGCTCTACCACCACGCCGTCATCCATCAGCCATCGGCTGGTGTAGGGAACCACATCGTTGAATTGAGGATGGCATGGTCGGAACGACCCGTGGTGCTTTTGGGCTGCGGTGGCCCATATCACGAACTCCCCTGGCGCTCCTACCCAACCGAACACCATCACCAGACTCAGGATCAGCACACCTAGAATCCTCGTGCAGAATTCAGGGACATCGCCCGGCTTGAGGAAGTGCCACTTGAAAGCCCTTGGCACATCGCGTTTCGCACACCTCTGTGGAACCTTCGGGTGTCGCACCCTCCACCAAAGGCTTTGCCTGACCACTGCTCTGTGCCTAGGCTGAGCGGCGGGTGGGTGGTCGTATTTGGAGCCCGAAGCATTCCTGGCTCGCATATCGTTGATGGGACGACCTTCCGCTGAGATGGTTCTGTCGGGGTTTTGCTTGGGCACTCGGCCGAGAGGGCTCTCGGCCACCTTGCTCTCGGTCAGTATCTGGTCGATTTGCCGATTTTCTTCTTGGTCCTCGGTCTCTGTGGAACACAGAAGTACCGCCCCATAAGATGCGTCTTTCCATGCCTTCTGCAGCATCTCTTCCTCGTGCCCCCTGACGGAGCCGTGGTTTCGGGCCTTCTCTCTCTTGGGGGTACTCTTAGCTCGGCTGGGCACGCCCTTGAGCACACAGTCTTTCAAGTATTGCTCGTGTAGGGGGCTGAGCCCTTTCAATGCTCCTTCCTTTGCCTTCTGGAAGTGTTCCCCATACTTCCTCAGCCTCGCTTTGTTGACTAATTCAGCTGCTCTTGGCACCGAGCCGGCGGCCCTCAACAACGCATTTCCTGCCTCTGTGGCTTTTCTCACTGCCTCCTTGCTGTAAGCACTCTGGCATACCTCCAAGTATTTCTCAGCAGTGCTTTGGCCATTGGCGTCGTCGACGCTGCCTGCCCTTGTGCCCTGCCCCTCAGCTTGCTTTTCGGGATCGGAAACAGACCCCTCCCCCCCACAAAACGTACAAGGGTAGACCATCTGTTGGAGTTCGCATCCTGAACAGGTGTAGCCATGTGGGAGGCCTGGTCCATCCGCTTGGCCAGCAACCACCGGTGCCAAATGTTGGCCAAGGGTTCGCTCCAACGTATTGGCTGGATCAGCCGGCCAAGGGGGTGCGTCCAGTTCGGTCCAACATTTCTCTAGGGCTTTGAGCACGCTGTGCTCTTGCAGATATGTTGTCCAGCTCCATTCTTCAAAGGCTGCTCGGACTACCAGACCCCAGGCTGCACACAAAGCTGGTGCGTATTGCTGTGCCAGTCGAGTGAGAGGTACTTGAGGAATTGGACTGGGTCCCTTCAAGGGTGCGTGCTGGTGAGTCGGGCCGACTCCTGGGCACTGCCTACCAAGGAATAACAAGGCCCATGGGTAGAGTTCTGGGGAGACCAGCCACCAAGAATGCTTGCGATGAAACAGGCCCTCCTCAGTCTCAGGCGGTCCCAGACCCCAAGCGCACATAGCCATAGAGACAATTTTTGCGCCGGTGCGGCGGCGGAGCCTCTGCATACAAGGCAGGTCCCATATCTTGGGGTAGCGGCCCGACGGCGCGCTACTCTCCAATGCGAAGACTCTTCCGTTGTCCGCCAGAACCGTACAAAGTTCGGCTGCGAACTCTGCGTCTTCATTTCCTTGAACTTCAGAGGGACGAGTGCCGTCGCCTTGTGGGCGTTGCCAGGTCCTGCTGCCACCGTTCTTCAGCTGGTGGTCGCAGAAGGAAGTACAAACGACTCCAAGCTGCCAAGTGTTGGGGACATCGGGCCCTGGTGGAGCACCAGCTAATCCCAGCAATCGTTCTCGGACCTTCGGGTCACGGGTATCATGCTGCGGCTTAAAGCCCTTTTGCTCGATCGGGTCCTCATAGTATTCAATGGGTTCTCCGCACGGGATCCCCTGGTACTGAAGCCCCTTGGTCCATCCTGCCCATCCAGCGTACACCTCTTGACCAATTGGCCCATAGGCGAAGGCGAGCCTTTTTCGCAGAGGCACACCGCTGTTTTGAAGAGCCTGTGGATCATCCTGCAAGCAGGACTCAAATGAAGCCGGTGGCAACGGGAATCCTTCACCAACACGATAAGGCCTTTGCTGCTGTTGCTGGCATCTTGTGCAGGCGGGGGACTTGGCTGGAACCATCTGATCCTCCACTTTGCTCTGGTCCAAGATCACCCTCCAATGTTCAACCTGAAGTTCCCTGGTGACCTTGTCTGCAGTCCTCAGGTGATCCAACAGCTGCTGGGGCTGTTGTGGAAGAAGCAGGCGCATATGCCCCCGGTGGATGGTAACGAAAACTAGCTTCCCATTGCCAGCATCATCTCCGTGGAGCAAGTCGACCTCCAACCGACCAAAATAGGAAATCCTGAGGACCGCCAACGTGTATCCTTGCAGCATGGATCCTGTGAGGGTTTGCAAGGCGCGGTAGTCTTTCTCGTGGTGAGGATAGAGGCAATCATGGACGTTTTGACGCAAGAAGTGCTCGCCCTCAGGTATCCACGCTGGCGGATCGCCAAGGTGTGCGTGAGCCTCCACTGCTTCATCCCAGAGATGTTTTCTCAACTGGTTGGCTCTGGCTACGGCCTCTCGTAGTTCTACAGATGGATCATCGGCCAACGCTAACCCGACACCCACATGAAGAGGCAGGCATTGGCGCTCTTCTTCCAACTGCCCGTCTTGCAGTGGGACCTCGCTGTCTTTTGCGTTCAAGCGATCCTGGTAGTCACGGACCGTGACTGAGCCGATATGCGACAAGTTTCCTTGAAAGTTCAACAGGCCATGACCAATACCCTCGTCCCATGTGATGGGCGTAAATTCGACATCCGCTTGGTGACCCGCTTTTGGCTCGTGCTTGAGGAGCTCAAGTTGACGTCCGGCTTCCTTAGAGAGCGCGGGATGTCCATGTTCTGCCGCATCTTCGAGACACCGGTTCAGCTCCAGTTCATATCCTTCATCTTGTGCTGCCATCATGCGTGCAATCACATGGGACCTGAGATAATCCGTGGGCGACTCCAAGGCCGCCAGAACCCCTTTCTCCTCCAGCGACTTCCATCGTTTCAGCCTTTCCCGCTCCTCTTGGCTCTGGTCATCCCAAGCCGGAGCGGCTTCTTGCTCAGTGGGTTGTGAGGGTATTCGCAGCCAGCCCTCATCTGGGCCCTGAACCTTCTCTTGCAAGTCAGTCTCGAGATGGGTCAGAGGGATATCATAGTCTTCAGGTGCGACCCACTGGGTGTTCCCAACCTTGTCTTCTTCAGCTTTACCCTCAGCTTCCTTCCCAGCTTTGGCCTTTGGCTTGGGCTTGACTTTCGCTTTCTTGCTAGGTTGGATCTTGTCGGCCTTATCCGCCGCTGCCTGGGTTCGCAGCTGAGCGACCCTTCCGTCGACCTCTTTGGGATCGATTTTCGGCCCACCTTTGAGTCCTCCTCTTCGAATGACCTGCATGGCAACTGTGTAGTCAAGTTTGGCCAATCCCGGCAAAGGCTCGTGCGCGTGCTGGCACTTGTCGCCTCTTGTGCATCCCATGTGTGTGGCCGCATCCCAGCAGATAGGTTTGTTGGTCTTGGGATCCTTAGGTGCGTGCTCCACGGACCGTGAAGCTTCTCCTTGTGTAAGCCGTTTTCCAGCTGGGTAGGCTGATTTCATGCTGCCGCCCGCATATCCATCGGCCTCTTTGTCTTTCAGGTTAAGCTTTGGGGCTTTCCCTGTCCTTGGCTCTTCATCTTCAGCTGGACCAGCTGTCTTCTTCTGCTTGAGGTTGTGGTCGTGCAGCTGCTTGTGGAGCAGCCTCGACATTTGCCTTTGCTGCCTGGGTACCACAACTGTCTGGTAATATCCGTTCGGGTCGCCCAGATCCCATATGCTTGGAAACTGGAAGTTTGCTTGCCCATCCGCTCCCGGCGCCAAAGCTAGCAGCTTCAGGTCTTCAAGCCGTGGATTTTCGGTCCCCAGCAGAGAGCAGAGTTTCCTTCTGCTTTCTCGCAGTTCTTCGCACCAAGCCGCGACAAGTTCCTCAAAGAGCTCGATGCAGTAGGCAGCTGGGAAGGCATGCTCGTCTTCTTCATGGGCCTCCTTCAGGGCTTGGAGACAATCGAGCCTTTCTTGGATATGCTCTGTACCATAGCAGGATCCAAACACGCGAACTGAGTTTTCCGCGTACCTGAGCCAAGTGTTGAAGACTCCTGGTGGTCTCATGCGATTTTCGATCTTGTTGTCGGAGGACGGATTCCAACTGTCCAACTGCTCGGACCGAGCGGTAACGCAGTCACTTGCGTGCAAGGTATAGGTGTCTTTGCCACCCCACCACAGACCAGCGATGCCAAGTAGGACCCTGTTGGTCATCAGCACCGGCCATTTGATCAAGTGCAGCATATGGCGAGCGTGATTTGCCACCCTTTTCCCCGCGTGGAAAAGTTCCTTCCCGTACACTCCCGGTGCGAGTTCAACGGTCAGGGTGCCACAGCCTCGTGCCAGGAAGACGTCCATCTTCTCCGCCTCTTTGATAGAACTCAAGGTCCCTTTCGTGAGGTTTTTGTCGTCATCCTGTGCTCTTCTCAGACCGTCGATGGCGTGAATGATGCGGTCCGCGCTCTGGACTTGTGTGCTGTCTCCGAGGGCTTCTCCGAACGTGGCTCCTGCTCTGCCCTCCGGCATCTGCTCCGATGCTGGTTTCACGAGACTGTTTCGACCGCCTGACCCCTTGGGAAAGAGCGACAATCCACCTCTCTGGACCGGGGAGATTGAGGAGGAGCTCCTCGGCAGAAGTGGATTCGCCGGCCGGGGGACTGCTGGCTTTACGGTCACTCCTCCTGGCATAGTTGCCGTCACGGGTCTTCTTGCAAACTCCATTTCGCTTTGGTCGGCTCCCAATCCTGGTGGTGTCGTTGGCTTCGAGTAGCTAAGGCGGTGATTCCTCGCATACATCGACTGAGCCAGTTGCTCATGATCTAGGTCGAAGGCAGTGGCCACGGTCTGCAACACTTCGGAATCTATCTCTCCCTCAATGTGCTGGTCAAGAGCTCTTCGAGCCGCCTCCATTCTTCCCTGGCGATCTGAATCATCTAGGTCTGGGAAGGGTGGAATCGCCGGTCCCGCACCCTCTTCCAGCTCGACTTTCGGCTTTGGCGGTGTCATAAAGTCGTCGGACATCTCAGCTTCTTCACGCAAATATGCATCAGCATGTGGGAGGATCTCCCGGTAGAGTCTCCCCTGCCAGGCTTTACTTGGCTTCGCTCCTTCATCCGTCACCTCACCGTCCCAGGCATTCAGGGCCGCTGCTTGGTCTTCGGACAGGCGCGCGACCAAGACCGATATCCCTTGGCCGACTTCTTCGTCATGGGTATGCTGAAGGAACTTCTGCACCCAATGCTTACTAATTCGACCCGCCCCGTTGTCTCGAGGGGACCCTTTCAACAGCCTTCTGTGGATCACACACGTTTGCTTCAAGGAAGGGATGTGGACTTCGAGCAGCTCCTGGCTGCGCCCTTCTTCGGCGAACCCCTCGATGCGCCCCAACCATGCAGTCCACCTGGGTGGGGCCTCCGCGGTTTGTAATGACTTTGGTCTGAGGAGCACCATGCACGGGCCCTTCTCAAGCTTGCCTTCAATCTTCTTCTGGGATTCACTAGGATCGGCCGAAGCAGCCCTGGGCCCAAGTCGTTCAGCGCCGTCAAAGATGATCCGGCGGCTTCTTCGTGCAGGGGTGAGGCATTCTCCTTCGGACATAGATGCCTCGGATCGTGCAATGGAGCTATCTCTCTCATGTGTCCAGCTAACCCTGCGGGTAGGGCGAGCACAACCACCAAGGTCCGTCAGGTGGTGCTTGCAGAGGGGAACTCCCTGTTTGGCACCATCAACCTGTTCGTAGCAAGCCAACACGCTGCATTTTCGGCTTGAACATGCCGCCACGTAGAGCTGCCGATGATGGTCGCAAAGCCTGACGGAGGATCTCCTTTTGACGTCAGAGAGTTCTCTGTCCCTCTCCAGGAGCCGGACCGGCTCTCCGATAGCCCGATCTGCACATGGGTCTGTGGCCAATGCTCTCGGTTTGCCTCCATGTTCCAAACCGACTAATACGGCCTCACAAGGGTCATCTTGTACCTCTACTTCAGATTCAGATTCCGCATCCAAGGGTCTGACGACGGCTCCTTCGACTATGGTTCTGGGTGGCGTCCGCTTTGCCCAGAGTTGTCTGAGAATGAACCATCCCGTCAGATAGTACACGCAGAGACTAAGCCCCCGCACCATTCTACGTAGCCATCGACCCATCAAGACGATCACCCTGCGGGTGGACCACCCTGCATAAGCTCCCAAATCCACCAGCCCATTGGCATCCACCGAAGCGTAAGCTTTGCAATGTAGACCGGGTGTTGGTTGCAATTCAAGCGGACACCGCTGCTCGCGACAGAGATGGATTTTCCCCTCCTGTTCCAACGTTTGGCGAAGCGCTTTCGACGTGGAACCCTTCACTCCACGGAGACGAACCCATAACCCGTATCGATCCACACGTGCCCAATGATCCCCGTCTACCTTCAAGCGAGCTATTTGGTCATTCACCACAACAGCTACGTCATTGGGTTTTCTTTCTGAACCTCGACCCTTGACGCCTCGTTGGTAGAATTCGGAATCGACGCCCCCGCTAGAGGCGGGTCCACGGATATCCAGCTTTTCGTATGTGCCCCCAGGTCTAAGTTCGGGGAGGAGCTCCCCCACCTCTTTGGCTACTGCTCTGGTCTGTCTGCAGCAACATTTGCAGAAAGCTTGACAGGGCCGGCAGATAACCAATAGCAAGTAGAGAATCAAAATTGCTCCCAAAACCACGATGGCACTTAACAAACATCTGGCAACCCATGGCCAAAAATCTCCGCATGTCCACACCCCCAGCTGATCCAAGAAGTACAATCCCCACCCTCCTGAGGAGCTCAGGGTTCCAGGTGCTGTTGGTGTGCTGAACCATGAGGAGCCTATCCATGAACGGAAATCAAAGTGGAGGACAGAGTATCCCCACACATGGGCTATTCCTTCAAACGGGATTCCAGATTGAGAACTTTCCTTCGTGGGATCGGACTGACCTTCTGATACTTCGGGTTGATCTTTCCCATTGGTGACTTCTTCCTCCCTAGATCCAGTCATCCCATGAAAGACATCCAGGTACCATGGCAGGCCATACACAGAAGGGGAACCTACACTGGAAACTAGCCCTAATATGAGCGCCCAATTGCAAATGGGCATTATGACGATTTCGTCAGTATCCAACAATCAAAATGGGCAAAGACTTGAGCCCAAAATGACAGTAGCAAAACACGCTAACCCTCCGTTCTAGTGAACATCCAATTCACTTTTCCCCCCCGTGGGGGCTCCCCAAGCTAGGGAATTTTCACTTTCCCCCCCCATGGGGGCTCCCCAAGGGAATTTTCACTTTTCCCCCCCGTGGGGGCTTCCCAAGCTAGGGAATTTTCACTTTTCCCCGCCGTGACAGCTTCCCAACCTATGGAATTTTCACTTTTCCCTCCCTTGGAGGCTCTCCAAGCTGCGGAATTTCAAATAGCTAGACAACGACGCCTAGATAGTCCCCCAAATCCCGTGTTCTTTGAATGTGTTTCCATGTTTTTGCAATGGTTTCCTTCAAAGCACGGTACTTTACACTTTTGTCGCCATAAAACCGGTCGAAAACATCATGTTCGACAATGCTTCCAATTCCCTTATCTCCCCAACCGTTGAAAATACCGCTATTTACAGTGTTTTCTTCAATTTTTCCATGTGCCAATGCCGGTAGCCAACTCCAACATATATATAAGAAATCCTTCCAAAACATTGTTTTTGACAGTGTTTTTCCAATGTTTCCAGTCAAACAGACGGTAATTTACACGTTTTTTGCCATAAAGGCAGTAAATCCTTCCAAAACATTGCTTTTGACAGTGTTTTTGTAATGTTTCCAGTCAAGCATACGGTAATTTACACGTTTTTTGCTATAACGTCAGTCCAAAACACTTGTTTTTGCAGTGTTTTCAATGCTCTGGCATCCAAAAACCTTGCAAAATCTTGCTATGTACAATGTTTTTTTCATTTTTGGCCGTTTTTCCATTGCCGGAAAGCTACCAAAATGACCCAAAATTCCATTTCAATACCCTCTTGCGCTCAGACACCCAAAAATCCTCGAAAAATGTCGAAAACACCACCGTATTCTGGTCTCGGTGCGAAACCGTTTTTGCCCCCCCCAGCTAAAGCTGATATAGCGACTGCTATATTAACAAATGTCATTGAGCATTTAGTGTTGCTGTTTTGCCCCCCAATAAGCACACCTTCACCGCCAAAGCGGTGTGGGCGGATTTCTAATTGCTAAGTATGGATACTGGGCAGTATTCGAGGTTAGTAAACCATGATGACGCGGATATCAACTAGCACATACGGGGAATTTGTGGGCAAGAATGGGCAAAAATGCCGTTATGCCCATCAGCTAGAGACAGACATCCACTGGTGAAGCCGGGGATTTTATGAACCCGTTGCAGATGTCAGTTGAATCCTAAGAGGGGAACTATGTCCATTACCCTCTGGTAAACTAACATAACTATGGAAAACCACCATTATCAATGGGAAAATCCACTATAAATGGCAATTTTCAATAGCTATGTTAAATTACCAGAGGGTAGCCAGTGTAGGTGTCCCGTTACGCCAACACATCCTTTTGGGGATGGACACCGTACGAAAAGAACCCATTCGGGCCCCAGGGCTTCGACGTTGGACGTTTCCAAATATGAAATCAGAGCACTATGATCCACAGATGGCTGAAAGACACACACACACACATATATATATCACATCTGAAAATAAACTGAACAGCAACAAAGAAAAAGCTGCTCCTTCATGGGCATGTGATGTTATACACTTTGGCTTTCTGGGAAGATGATTGTCAAACCATCAGGGCATGGCACTTTCCACCACTGATCAAGTCACACGTTGCCACTGCTGGACGTAAGTCCTTGTGTGAAGTGGTTGGTGAATCGAAACTACTTGCACCCCCAGTACAGTTACAATATGTTACAATGGTATCAAGCTCTAAAATGGATTAAAAGGGATACTTTGATCAACGCTTGCTGGGTACGTCGAAAACTCACTTGCAGTTAGGAGAAAAGACGAGAAAAGACGAGAAAAGAGACGGGTTGTGATACCCACAGTTGATCCAAAACTCGTACTGTGGCGCACTGTGGCTGGACCTCCTGAGTACCACAGTGCCATTATGCTGGTGGCTGCGCCTCATGGCGCGTTGCTTGGTGATGCAATGCTGCTTGGCCAAGATCCAACAGGTCGTTTGACATGCCGTGTTTCTAGTTAGGGTTATTCCGTGTTATTTCTGCTTATTCTAATGGTTGATTGACCACCATGTTGCCATACTAAATGCCACCGCAGGAGGCCTACATCTCTCGAGAACGCTTGCAAGCTTTGGAGCTGGGAGGTCCTGGCGGGAGTTTTTGTTTTTCGGAGAGAGCTGGTGAAGTTTCTATGTTTGTTTGGTCATCTACCCGAAATATCCTGAACATTCCTGAACATATTCTCTGCTCCATTCTGTTCCCATTCTTGTATGCCGATTCATGCCCTACCAAAAAAATGATGGTGTATGATCCATGGCCAAATCTGTTGTGAAAAGTGGGCCTCAAATTTTGAATCACGGCCCCGTATCTATCATTGTTTGCTGGTTATACCTCCATGTTCGATTGCCATACTCGATATCCACATATGTATACATATGTAACATATGTATCTATATCCCAATCTGGTTGGTTCTATTTTCCGTTTCGTTTTTACCTGCAGGATTGATGTTTTTCATACCCAATTCTTGTTTGTGAAGAATCCCAATTCTTGTTGGTTATATCATGGTTATATCATTGCTGTCGAACATGATATACCCAGTTATCCCAGTTGATCCCAGCTTTGTTTGGTCATGTTTCCCCAATAGCAATGGGTCACTAGGGTCACTATTTCCGAGTTACTAGCAGATACTCCTGCAATGGGGGTTCGTTGTGCTTGGTGAAGCGATTATTGACAAATTTGTTTAACATGGTCTTCCCAACTAAACCTGTTGGCCAATGTGGTAAGATTTCTAGCAAGGTATTTTGTTTCTTTGTGGTACCCCTTTTCGAACCATCATTTGTTTTGTCATTTCTTTCCCATGATTCATTGTTTATTTATTCTTTCCTATCCCATTTGGAGTGATGATCCTCCACGATCAATAATGATTAATAATGATCGTCTTAGCCCATGAATCAACATGAGCCAACATCATACCCAATTTTATCATAAACACTAATCAGCATCTAATCAACATCTACTAACGACAACCAATGATTTTGCCACCAATCCAGGCCGCCGCGTCTTCGTGGGCTTTCCGCCCTGGCGGCCGCAAGCCGTGTGGAGCGATTGCAGGTGCAGATCGTTTCGCGATCGCCACGAGGGCCACCATGGGGACACCATGGGGACATGGGGCCGGCCATGAGATATCACTGGTATCACTGGTATCACTGGTATCACAAAAAATTACAAAACAGTGGGATCGACAATAAAGCATAGGTGCAACGGAATGTAATATAATGTAAGTAAGCCGCATTGAAGCTTGAATGATGCTTGGTAGACGGTCGAACATTGGCGGATTTGCATCGAGAAAAATAAGAACATTCATCTTCGAAACCCCATATACCAACGGCCATGATGAAGTGGGGATGGGTCAAAACCCTGGTACCTAGTGAACCCCTATAGCTGGTAAATGGATGTTCATCCCACTAAAAATGTATCTATAGGTATGGACCCATACCCAAGTGTCCAGTTCACCTCTCTCATCCCCAAAGCTGTGGGTCGATTTTTAGGGTTCTCATCTTTTTCACGGGTGATTTTCCTCTTCAACCAATGAGTACCGGACCCCAAAGCCCCTGCCAGTTCTGCCAGGGCGGGCAGCTAGGATCCAAGGAAGCTACCGGACCCCAATTGTTGTGATATGTTGTGATATAGTTTTTCAAGAAACATTTTTTTTTGCGAAGATTCCATGAAGATAAGCTACTAACAGTTACTCTGCCAAACCAAAGAGCATCAAAAAGCCACGTACTTGGAGGAAGCCCCTAGGTGAAACAACAAACTGCAGGGGCCACTGACCTGTCCCTGACGCAGGGGCTATGACTTGGAAGAGGACTGACAGCGGCTGCGTGGGAGTGTCTGATGGCATTCACCCGATATGATAATATGGCCGTTTAATCTCATTTGGTTGGGAATATTAGGATCACCCAATTTGACTAGTGGGTTTCCGGACAAACCCATATAAACCGATTGGTGGATAGAGATTTTTAAGTTCTTGCAGCTTCAAACCTCACGTAGATCATGGTGAACCGTCCCTTTTTTGGCTGAACCTTGGTAAATGTTTCATAGCTTCGTGGAGTTCAGCATTTCTGTCAGAAAGACTGTACTTCACTTACCTTTCTGACGGGTCTCTAAGGTTTGACATGGACTCCCGGGTGACTCCCCAATCCCTTCCCTCTGGGGATGGGTGATATCCACAGTCATTATGCATCGGTTGTGGGCTACTATAAATTTAGATGTATATATATATATATTCATATATTTTCCATATATCCCAGATTTCCCGTATGTATATATATGTATATATGTATATATGTATATATGTATATATGTATATATATATGTATATATATATATATGTATATATGTATATATGTATATATGTATATATGTATATATGTATATATGTGTTAGTGCCACAGCATCCTGCAGGTACCTCATTGCTTCATCTGGCCATGCGGCCCAAATCCCTTTAGGAACCTTTCGTGGAGTCACGAGCGCAATGGAGTGGAGAAAGAGTCCGTGCGTTTGACCTGGAGGTCGTGGCAAGGATTCAGGTGAATCCATTTTGGGTCTACTGCCAATAACATTGGTAGCGGAGCCGGTCCGCTTAAACCGGCAATCTGGAATTCACTCAAGTCCCAGGAGGGACAACGAGCACAGCATCCATGTCCTCCGGAGCTTCCTCCTCTGAGAGCTCTGGGGGGATTCGCTACTTTTCTGGCGAGTCGGAGGACTACAAAGAGTATCGTAGATGGAAGCTTTGGCTGTCAAACAAGTTCAAGACTCTCGACAAGCTGCAGCCCGATGCCCGTGGGCCCTATCTGTTTACCTGCCTTACAGGAAAGGCCTTGGAGACAGTGGAGCATGTCGAGCCTAGTGAGTATCAGAAAGACGGTGGTGAGACGGTCCTTCTGAAACTGCTTGATGCCAGGTTTCCCGAACGAGACCAAACTGATGAACTAGCTGAGGTTTTGAACGAGGTGTTTTCGTTGAGAGCACAGGAAGGTGAATCTCTCCGTGCCTGGATCAGTAGAGCCACTGAGTTGTTTGACCGATGCGAAAGAAAGGGAGGCGTTAAGTTTGCTGAAGAGGCCAGAGGTTTTGTGCTTCTTCGCTGGAGTGGCTTGTCAGAGGAACAGCAGGCGGTTGTGAAAGGTAGGTCACTGGGTATTCTCAAAAGAGAAGAAGTCAGCAAGGCCATGCGCAGTTGTTATCCCGATTTCACTGTGGGCCGTCGCAAGGCGGTAGCTTTGGTAGAAGGCGATGAGACTGGGGCTGTACCCGGAGATGAAATTGAGATCAACGGTTTTGACGATGTAGAACTGTTTTTGGCTGAATATGGCACTGACTTTGCACTGGATGAAACAGACGAGTTTCAGGAGAATGAGGTAGCCGAAGTTCTTGCGTCTACTTGGAAAGAAAAACGTGCGGAGATAGCACGTTTGCAGAAATCAAGAAGATTTGACCAAGCAAAGGATCTCAAAAGATCTTTTCGAGTTGAGATCGAAGAGATGAAGCGCAAGACAAAGTGCAATCGATGTGGACGCGTGGGCCATTGGGCCCGAGAATGCCGCCAAAAGCGTTCCAGCCCACCTGCAGGATCATCGACGTCTTCCTCATCACAACCAAAGCCTGGAGCCAAAGAAAGTGGTGCAGGATATGTGGCTCCTGAGGAGCAGATGCCTGAGGCACAACCGGAATTCGTGGCTTCGGTGGGTTGTCAATTGACCTTGGTACAACGGTTGCAACAACAAGCGTACAACAGATCTGCCGCTGAGGATCAATCGACATGTGAAGTCACCACCGAGGTATTTTTGGTGAGTAGCCCAGGCTTTGCAGTTTTGGACTCTGGATGTGGTAAGACAATCATAGGTGACCGAACGCTGAAACAGTTTCAACAGCTTTGGAAGTCCGATGGAAGATTTACTCCATCGTTCAAATCTGAGACCAATGTCTTCAAATTTGGAAATGGTGACAGGGAAACAACATCCACAACAGTGGTGATGCCAGTAGGTCTTTCCGGCCGCTTTGGAACCATTCAAGCTGCCATTGTTCAAGGGGACGCCCCGTTGCTTTTGTCCCGTCCTGCTCTGAAGAAGCTTGGAGCGACCATTGACTTCCATTCTGATCGTTTGCAACTGTTTCATGGAAAGGTTGACGTGGCCTTGAAGGCCAATGCTGCTGGACAATATGTGGTGGACGTCATGGACTTCCCAAAGATTGACAAGATTCCTGAAGAGCCCGTCATTCCCTCAGAGGATCTGACGTCCAAAGAGGTGCCTGCCGTGAAGTCCTGTCATCCCCATGATCACCTTAACAATAGGCCCCATGATAGACATAATCCACCCGATCATAACCTTAAGGTTAAGAGGTCTGATGTCATGTCAAATGCCCCCTCGTCCGAGGGTGTACCGCCGTGTCAGTCCGATGTCTGTCATGCCGTTCAAGGGGTCCCAGTGAGTAAGAAGTCTGGGGGTATCTCTAGAAAACAACTGCGTAGCCTCAAGAGACAAGTGTCCACAGGAATCCAAACATCCAAGGTTGGTAAGAAGTATGCCGTGGTAGAAGTGTTCTGTCCACCGCGTTTTGTGCCAGAGGTGGAACGCATGGGCCTCAAAGGCCTTTCAATGGATACTTCAACTGGTTGGAACTTGGATGATCCCAAGACGCAGGAGTGGGTGTGCCAGGAGATGCAAGAACATCCACCAGAGTTAATGGTCATATGCCCCCCATGCACCAATGCCGGTGGTTGGTTCCATCTTAACTCCTTACATATGCCCGTTCATGAGGTGTTGAGGCGCAAGGTATTGTTGAAGAAACAAAAGGCCTTTTGCAAAAGACTCATACGTCAGCAGATCAAGTCCGGGGGGAGAGTCATGTTTGAACACCCAAGCCCGTCATGTTATTGGGATGATCCAGACTTCGCACAATGGTGTGAAGAACTGCATTCGTTTGTCACTCACATGTGTTGTTTTAACTTGCATGTGCCAGCCCGTGGCAACCAATCCAAAAGGCTCATCCGGAAGAGCACCCGATTGCTTTGCAGTCATGCTGACATGTGCGCACTCCGTCGCAACTGCCCAGGAGCCAGCCACCCAGATCACCGAGAACACAGGCAAGTCGCTGGTTCTGAGCCAGGCATAGGAGCCGTGAGCACTCATGCTGGGAGGTATACCCCTGAGTTTGTCAGAGCAGTCCTCGACACCATCCCACGTTTCCGGTGTACCACAGAAGTCTTGGAATGTAGCCTGGACTGTTGCCACATGCCACCATCTAACGTGTTTGAAGCCCTAGCCATGCAGGAAGAAACAGACCCTGAAAAGGTCAAACAGTTGCTGATCAAGTTGCACCGGAATCTAGGCCACCCCAGTAACTTGGATTTAGTCAGGGTTTTGAAGCATGGACAGGCATCAGACTTAGCGATCAAGTTGGCACGTGAGCTCAGTTGTGATTTCTGCACTGCCCGCAAAGCCCCTTCAGCTCCAAATCCAGGTAAGGTGAGCACCGTCACTGAGTTCAATCAGCGGATTGGTTTAGATGTCAAATTTCTGCAAGGATGGAAGCCCAATCAAAAGATATCTGCACTGAACATAGTTGACCATGCCACCTCATACCAATTGATGTTGCCGTTCTTTGAGACTGAAACCTCAGCCTTGATCCGGAAACTTTACCTGGAACGTTGGGTCCAATGGGCTGGTCCACCGAAGGAGGTCATTTTGGACCCCGCCAGAACCAATCTGGGAAAAGCCATGGTTGAACCTGTGGAACTTGAGGGCACGCATGTACATGTGACAGCTGCTGGTGCCCACTGGCAACTAGGGAAGACCGAAGTCCATGGAGGTTGGTTTAACAGAGTCCTCACTAAGGTTTTGGAGTCCCACAATCCCCAAAGCAAAGAAGAGTGGTTGGAATGTGTTGTCCATGCCCACGTCAAGAACCAAATGATTCAGAGCTACGGGTTTACCCCAAGCCAAAGAGTGTTCGGAAGGAACCCTGATATCCCCGGAGATTTGATGAGCGAGCCTCAAGCCGTGGTTCCCAATACTTGTTCCCTGCATGATGACTCCATTGCCCGAGCATATGCACTCCGCAACACAGCACGCAAAGCGGTGCTGGAATTGCATGATGACCGCACTTTGCGGAAAGCCTTGTTAGCACGTCCTCGCCGTGACAAGCCTTTTGCTTCGGAAGATGTGGTAGCTTATTGGAGGGATCAAAAGTGGCACCAAGGGCTATTATCAAAAGGGGGTAAATGGTATGGTAGTGGGGTTGTCCTTGGACTCATTGGTCGTAATGTCGTGATTGCTCACCGCAACCACATTCTCCGATGTGCTCCAGAGCAAGTTCGACTGGCAACTCAGGAGGAGAAGGCGCTGATTGAGACACAGGGCACTGAGCTCTTGGGTATCAAAGACATGATTGAGGGAGGAACCTTTCGCAGTTCTCAGTATGTTGACTTGATCTCTCAAGCATACCCTCCTCAAGAGCAAGATGTAGTCCCGCCTGTGCAGCCAGATGTGTCAACAATGCCTGACCCTCCATCCGTACGGCCTGAGATAGCACCAGCACCTGAACCATCCAGTAGTGCAGCCGAAACAGTTGATAAGTCTCCCTTGTCAAGCGAAGAGCTGTCCCCAAAAGTTAATGCAGAGTCTGGTGATGTCCCTGAAGTCAGCGGTAGTTCATCTAGTTCAGCAAGTGGTTCAAGTGCCGTTCGGCCTCAGCCTGCCGATGAATCTGCATATGGCCCAGTCCGCAGGTCTCGTATCCTAGCTAAGAGTGGCCCTCTCACCATGTTCCGACCGGCAGCAATGAAACATGATGACTTTGTTGAAGTGATGAATGAAGTTGTTCCCCAACTTATTGAACAAACAGTTATGGCGGATGATACCACCGGATCTGAACGCAAAAGAGAAGCTGCGGAGACTTCTGACGCGCCCTCTGCCAAAGTACCAAAGACAGAGGTTTCTGCTGACTGCGTAGAACATGGAGTTACGTACGTGGAACATGCAGCTTGCTCTGTCACAGAGTCCTGTGAACTCTGGGAGAGTTTCCGTGATGCCAAAGACAACGCAGTGGAGGTGTTCATCAACCAGTACTATAACAAACGAGCACAGAAAGAGATCCCTTCAAGCCGTAATGAACCTTTTCTTCAGGCAAAGGTCGACCAGGCCAAGGTCACTGAATGGCAAACTCTCATTGATAAGGGCGCTGTTCGTGTGGTCCCTGCCAAGGAGTCCGCTTGGATCCGTAGGCACCAAGCTCACCGAATCATGGGTAGTCGTTTTGTCATCGTTAAGAAACCTGAAGAAGACCTTGTAGAAACTGGACAAGCTGTTGATCCCAACAATCTCAATCATTGGAAGGTGAAAGCTCGATGGTGTCTCCAAGGACACCTTGACCCAGATCTGTCCGCAAAAGCCACAGCCGGACAGCTGCAATCACCCACATTGTCTCAGATGGGACGTACAGTTTTGTTCCAACTCATGTCATCTCATCGATGGCAGCTGCAGTTAGGAGACGTCAAGGGAGCATTCCTTGAGGCGGGACCCTTACCTAGGTGTTACCGACCATTATACGCTCGCATTCCAGCTGGAGGAATTCCTGGGGTTGATGAAGAATGTCTGTTGGAAGTGTTAGGCAACGTTTATGGTCAAAACGATGCTCCTGCTGCTTGGTACAAAGTGTTCAATGACGAAGTGCTGAAGGCTGGGTTTGAGCGTAGCAAATTCGACAACTGTCTTTACTGGTTGAAAGAGAATGGTCGTTTGGTAGGTGCCTTAGGTGCTCATGTAGATGACACAGCCACCGGAGGCAGTGGAGAAAAGTATCAAAAGGCTTTAGCTTACTTGAGACACAGATTTCCCTACCGAAAGTGGAGAGTAAATGAAGGTGAATTTTGTGGAGCCCACTACAAACAAGACCCTGTTACCATGGCCATTCACATGAATCAGAAAAACTTTGCTGAAGCCTTGAAACCGGTGCACCTTCCTCAACGGAGAAAGGCTGATCGTAGTGCCAAGCTTGACTCAAAAGAAGTCAGCATTTTGAGAGGCATCAATGGCAGTCTCAATTGGCTGGCGACACAGAGCCGACCTGACATAGCAGCACAGACTAGCATTAGCCAACAATCCTTTCCTGATCCAACAGTTCATCATCTTCTCGAAGCCAACAACATCATCAGAAGAGCCAAGCAGTTTTCCGATTTGGAAGTGACGTTTCAGCCAATTCCTGTGCAGAAACTGCGGTTGTGTTGTCATTCCGATGCAGCATGGGCAAATGTAGGAGTTCACACTCAAGCGGGTTATATCCTTGGTTTTTCAACTACGGATCTCGATGCTGGAAAAGAAACCAGTTGGACCCCTGCTGTCTGGAAATCCTTTAAACTGTCCCGTGCCGTAGGATCAACACTTGCAGCCGAAGCCCAGTCCATGGTAGCTGCGACAGGCACATTGGAATGGACTTCTCTGCTGTTAGCCGAAGCAATTGATGGAATTGGGGAGATTAGAGAGTATGCTCAGCACTTGCGTAATCGCACTCCAGTAATAGTCACAGACTGCAAGTCCCTGTATGATCACCTCATAGCTGTCTCTTCTCCTACTTCTGTTGAAGATCGTAGAACCTCAATAGACATTGTTATTCTCCGCCAAAGTCTGTCAAGATTAGGTGCGTCAATCCGTTGGGCTCCGACCAACCGAATGCTGGCCGACTCCTTGACAAAAAGCGCTGGAGATCCAACTGATCTTTTGAGGGCATGCATCAGAAATAACACATACCAAATAAGTTCTGAAGAAGCCGTGTTGAAGTTGCAAGCAGCCGAGAGGCAGAGACGTGTTCAAAACAGAAAACTCCAAACAAATGACTCACAGTTCCAAAAGCATGCGTGATCTCAGTGTAAACATTGAGATCTTCAGGAGTGTTACTCACCAGTTTGTGTATAGTCAGTTTTGGGCCACATTTACCATGGGTGGTAAAGTTTGCGTGCCAAGCAACCTGGTTCAAGTCGTGTACAGGATTTTGATTTGCGCCATTTTTCCCTTTTGACCGTTTTTGCTTCAGTGATGTCTCAGAGTCAGAGCTCGCAGCCCTTGACCCCTCAGGAGAAAGTTCTGTTGCAAGAACTTTTGGCCCGTGCTGGCATTTCATCTGAGGAGGTAGAGCCATCGACTCCGGGAAGTTTTTCGATCGTGGAAGCCCAGTCTATGTCTGACGCCTCCAAACGTAGAGGAGATGATCTGGTGGAAGAGTTTGGCTCCAAGCGTGTCCTTACCGCTGAAGTTCCCTATCAGATGGAAGGACCACCTCAGCCAACGCGAGTTGGTGCGACACCGCGCGGTAAGCCCATCTATCTGCCTCAAGATGTCATCAATGTTCAGACGTGGGGACGCAGTGTGATTCAGTTTGGAAAGTACATGAAGAAGCGCGACCAAGCTGAGTTGTCCTACTGTGAGCTCTTTGAAGCTGTCCATGATCAGGAGAAGGCCCGATATGTGAAGTGGGTCATCTCTCAGACCGATTCAGCCAAAGGCCTTTTGCTAGATTTGGCCTCCTATCTCTGTGTGCGTTCAGCTGAAGTGCATGGGGAAGATCAATTGCCTTTCATCCCCGGCACCAGCACCTTGCGAATTGTGAAGTAGAATCCGAAGTGAATGATCGCTTGATGTCTGGCACTTGGAAAGTTTCCGTAGTGTTTTTGTGATATAAGGAGTGGCAACTCCCTCTTTTTCTTTTAAGTATAGTGAGTGTTAGTGCCACAGCATCCTGCAGGTACCTCATTGCTTCATCTGGCCATGCGGCCCAAATCCCTTTAGGAACCTTTCGTGGAGTCACGAGCGCAATGGAGTGGAGAAAGAGTCCGTGCGTTTGACCTGGAGGTCGTGGCAAGGATTCAGGTGAATCCATTTTGGGTCTACTGCCAATAACATATGTATATATGGATATATGGATATATGGATATATGGATATATGGATATATGGATATATGGATATATGGATATATGGATATATGGATATATGGATATATGGATACATACATACATACATACATACATACATACATACATACATACATACACACATACACACACATACACACATACATACATACATACATACATACATACATACATACATACATTAATTACAGACAGATAGACATACATACCTAGAGACAGGCATAATGTATGTTCATCTCCATTAGTCCATTAGTTGTATCCACGAATGTTTCTTCCTCAACCCTTGGGCTTTCCATCAACCAGGCGCGTCTCATGGATCTCCCAGTGCCGCTCGCCAGCGCGCGGTACAGGCAGCAGCGGTTGCGAATATTCGGGGAAATTCGGGGAATTTTGGGGAATTTAACGTAGCTATTGAAAATGACCATTAATAGTGGATTTTCTCATTAAAAATGGTGATTTTCAATAGCTACATTAAATTACCAGAGGGTAATCCAGAATCATCAGAAAAAATGGTTGTTGTTTTCAGTCAATCATGGGAATAAACAATAATAAGGTACCTGTAATTGTAACAGTCAGATACAATGACATATTTATGAGCCAACACATGTGCTTTTCAGATTTTCCGGGAATTAATATATTTCTGATACTCGTACTGTAGTGTTGGTTCACTGTTCCGCCGGGCCCCATGCTGCAAGGTCCTTTAGAAATTGTAACAACTGATAACCTCATAGGTGAATGATGGTAAATGGGGATGGTTCAAGGGATATGAACATCCGAGAAGGGCGGCGACGGGCACTCTCCAGCCGTGAGCCGTGGAACCGTGGAAACCGTACGGTTCACGGTTTCCACGGTTCCACGGCTCACGGTTCCACGGTTCAGCCGTGGAACCGTGCGGCCGCGGCTGGGCTCCACGGTTCCACGGCTCAGCCGTGGAACCGTGCGGCCACGGCTGGGCTCCACGGTTCCACGGCTCAGCCGTGGAACCGTACGGCCACGGCTAGGCTCCACGGTTCCACGGCTGAGCCGTGGATTCGTGGAGCGCAGTAGTAGTAGCAGTCGTAGCAGTAATAGTAGTAGTAGTAGTAGTAGTAGTAGTAGTGGTAGTAGTAGTAGTAGTAGTAGGAGGAGGAGGAGGAGTAGGAGTAATAGTAGTAGTAGGAGTAGTAGTAGTAGCAGTAGCAGTAGTAGTAGTCGTAGTAGTAGTAGTAGTACTACTAGTAGTAGTAGTAGTAGAAGTAGTAGTAGTAGTAGTAGTAGCAGTAGTAGCAGTAGCAGTAGCAGTAGGAGTAGTAGTAGTAGTAGTAGCAGTAGTAGTAGCAGTAGCAGTAGCAGTAGGAGTAGTAGTAGTCGTAGCAGTAGTAGTAGTAGCAGTAGTAGTAGTAGCAGTAGGAGTAGCAGTAGCAGTAGCAGTAGCAGTAGCAGTAGCAGTAGCAGTAGCAGTAGCAGTAGGAGGAGTAGTAGTAGTAGTAGCAGTAGTAGTAGTAGTCGTAGTAGTAGTAGTAGTAGTCGTCGTCGTAGTAGTAGTAGTAGCAGTACTAGTAGTAGTAGTAATAGTAGTAGTAGTAGTGGTAGTGGTATTGGTAGTGGTAGTGGTGGTAGTAGTAGTAGTAGTAGTAGTAGTAGTACTAGTACTAGTACTAGTACTAGTACTAGTACTAGTACTAGTACTAGTAGTAGTATCTAGAATGAGGCTATGCAGCGGCCGGTGACTGTGTATTCCGCTGCTCGCAGCCGCAGCCGCGACAGAAAGGCCAGGCGCCATACGACACATCAAACACAAAATCACTGCTTACGTCTTAATTACAGTCGAAGTTTTCTTACTGCAATTAATTGTTGCCGTTTTCGAAGCTTTCGTGATGGGGTTCTTTCTGAGTTATTTTCTGTTCACAAGTGTTTTGTACATAAATCGCACGTTTTGGCCGAAGTCCTACGCGTCATTATGTCCATCATGGAGATTCCACATGTGAATGTTTGGTGACTCACGGAGTTGTTTACAAACGCATCGTTGTGGATTTTTCTGCAGCTTGGGATCTACTCATTTCGCACCTATTCGTTGGTTATGTACCACTATATTATGCTTCAACGATTTTTCGTTGTCATAGGCTGCTCATCTTTCTCTGGACCCCAGGGTCGCAGGGTCAAACTCTTATGTCAAACAGGCTGAAGATGGAGACAAGAAGATCGAAAGGCCGGGTCTTTACATCTCTTTCTGTCCTCTCTGGACTTTGCAGTCCCGCATTCCATCGTGTAGCCATTTTTAGACTCTCTGGTGATTTGGAAGATTCTGCAATTTGTTCTTTGTTACACGGCGTCACTCATCATGAACAGCGACTGCATATATGAAACTGGTCATATTGCACAGTCTCAAGACTCCCACAGCACAGAACTGATGGCTGCTTGTTACTTGTTTTCATTGACCTGGAACTGGCAACACCTTCCACCACAATTTCCTTCAAAGAGTTTGAAATCGTATCACATGTCATGGGCACTCGTTGGACCCGGCGAAAAAGGCGAACATCGTGGTTAAATAGCAACATCTTCAAGGACAATCAAGGGTGACTCTCGACAATTGCCATTTCTGTTCTGCAAAAGTGTGTTCTTTGCAGCAGTGGGTTGGCTTACGAGCAACACAATGATACCCCCAAGAATTTCCCTTAGAAAATCTAACACGTCAACGTTTGGATAAAGGCATTTTTGGTGGGAGATGGGGGGGTATCTGGAATCATCACCAGATAGGTTTTTGACTCTGTAGGGCGACATTTCTGGGTCTCGAAGCAAACCAATAAGAACAAAAATATTTCCGAATGGAACAATCATAAGGGAAAATGTGCTTTTCTTCCGTAATGTTTGATGGTTGTCGCAAATGCATACGGAAACCTTTTGTCCCTTTCTACCAGTTCGTACTGATATTCTCCAAAGATGAACCTTACATGTTCATCTCTGCTAACTTTTCGTCTCTCGGAAGGAGGCACCTATCGATCGAGACGCGCCTTTGCTGATTTGGCTCTGGGGCGCACTGAATTCAACCCCAAACATCGTATTATCTTTAGATGTCAAGAAGTTTTCGTTCGAGATTGATCTTTGATGATTTGGATACACCCTGACACGTTTTTCCAACGTTGTGTTAGTGTTGCTTTTTGACATCTGAGTCGAATTTGGTCTTTCTCAGCTTGCACCAATTCTATCAGCTGTCTCATTTCATAAATTCATTCTTTTTGCTTCTGATGTCCCATGAGTTCGACCGATGCATTCTTTCGTGTCTCATGTCCTTCAGGGGGACGTCATGCTGCGCCCTCTTAAGGCCCTTGCAGCTCTGAAGCAACTGGACACAGGACGTGCGATGCAGCTATTACAACAAGTGGCAGATTCTTGGCTCTGATGACGCAGCCGCTTAAGCTGGCTTCAGATTCCATTTTGAAAAGCAGGTTTCAATGCAGCAGCCAAAACAAGACTTGAAGCACAAGTGCGATTTTGGGACTGCACGTGCTAGTCATTTGATTTCTAGATTGTGCTTTGCTGCAACTCATTTTTCTGAACCGTCAACTTGCTTCCTTTGCTAAGGACAAGCAAGATCATATTCGCAACCCTGCAGCCTATCTGCAACTTGTCTCATTGAAGGCAAAACATACGGGTCTTTCCGTTTTTTCACAAGCGCAGATGGTCCTCGAGCTTATGCCGTTCGACGCGTTGGGCCATGGGTCCGTTCTCTTCTTGCTTCCCAGTTTTGTGTGGTATCTTGCAAGTGGTGGACGAATAATTGAATAGACCAACAGGCCAATGCCTGCAATGAACCTTGTTTTTTCCCGAGAGCGTCTGAGCGAAGGGTTCTTCTAATAGTGGAGGTCTGTCATCACATCTTCTCATAACATCTTCTCATCTCATCTTCACCTCTTCTCATCTTCACACCTTCTCATCCCACACCTTCTCATCTTCACATCTTCTCAACTTCACACCTTCTCATCTTTTCATCATCTTTACATCTGCGGGAAAATTGTGATTTTCTTGTTTCTCGCGCAACCTTTTCGCATGAAATGAAGTCCAATCGTCAAAAACTGCGGTAAAATTGTGATTTTCTTGCGTCCCGCGCAACCCTTTCGCACGAAATGAGGTTCGATCGTCAATAACTGAAATAAAATTGCAGATCTGAAGTGTCCGCGGCCACCTTTTTGCACGAAATGAGGTTCGATCGTCAAAAACTGAAGTAAACTTGCAGGTTTGAAGTGTCCGCGGCAACCCTCTCGCACGAAATGAGGTTCGATCGTCAAAAACTGAAGTAAACTTGCAGGTTTGAAGTGTCCGCGGCAACCCTCTCGCACGAAATGGAGTTCGATCGTCAAAAACTGAGGTGAAATTGCGATTTTCTTGCGTGTCAAAACATCGTTGTGTGAAAGTGGCTGTGTGTGACTGGGTTTATGAGTGTGAGAGTGTCTATGTGGAATAGCGGCTGTGAGTAAATGATGTGGATTGGAACAAGAATGAGGATGGGGATGGGGATGAGAATGATGATGATGATGATGATGATGATGCTGTTGATGATGATGATGATGAGGATGATGCTGATGATGAGGGTCAGAGTGAGGGTGAGGGACAGGATGAGGTCTCTGTGTGTCAAAGAGTTTGTGTGTCTGAATATCTTTTCTTCTTCTTACACCCCATACTTCTGACATACTCATTACAGTGTGGTTTTACTTACACCTGAGTAACTTGCACCTCCACGCTCTCGGGTCATCCATCGTCTAATTGCTTCAGGAAACGTGCGGCCACGACTTCTCCGAGATCTGTTGTGGCCAGTCATCGTCCGTTTCTTGGAAGAGAATGCGGGTCTTTTCCCAGAGATATGCAATCACTTGGGGATGGGACATGCACCGCTCTGTGTGCACGGAGCAAAGCGTAAAATGCAGAGTTGTTGGCACAGTTGCCCATCTCTTGGCAGCGAGTACGGGCATAGCTTCGTTGGCACGTAGCGACGCCCAAACTGCAAAGCTGTTGGCGCAAGCTTTTCAGAACAAATTCCATCAAAATGTGCGGTCAATGGTTCCAGATTTGTGCAAACATTGGGTGATGGGACATCCATAGCTCCACGGCTGCTCCGAGATCTGTTGGTCTGGCGCCGCGTGCAGTCAGTCTTGTTCCCAATCGTCGTCTAAGTGATCAGCGTCTGCAGTCGCTGGGCTTGGCAAATGCAATTCGCAGTGCGTTTACTACTTTTGACATGAATGCATTGATTTTCCACGTGCTCGCAACAGATCGTTTGGATCCTTCTTGTCAATTCTTTACCGGGGGGTTGCTGCTTGCTGGGCTTCAAGGTCCATCAGCTTTGACCTCACAAAAGTGCTTCGCTATTCAGGTGTTCCTCGTCTAGAGTGCCTGTGGACATTTGCAGATTCAACAACATGACCAAACTTAACAAAGAAAACAATTTTGGGGATTCCATCTCAATTTTCTCACATGCTTTTGGAGATCCTGAAAGTTCACTGGGCTCGACCCCAGGAAAGCCTCGGGTGCTTTGTCTCTCGACAGGGATTCGGCAGGCATTCTCCGCGTTACGCTTGTATTGCAGAAAGTTTCATTTGTAGCTCACGATTCGTTTCGCATTTCATCTGTCTCCCCTGCTAGGTGCTAAAGCTTCATTGCTTTGGCAACCGCACTGATGGATCTTTGACCACCGAGGAGACAAGTTCTGGGCGGCCTATGGCTCTAAATGTTTACTTTCTTCAAATTTACAAAAGAAACCAGTCACATCCTGATATTTATGCACCCGAGCAATTGGCTGCAGAGGAACTGAACCCAAGCTGTTGGGGACGCGTCCTTGACAGGAATTGTTCCAAATTGTGGAACGCGATGCGAAAAACCGATTTGAGCTCAAGCACGACGATGTCAGGCCCCCAGCTATCTTGTTGAATTCGGGCGGCCACCGCTGTAGCTTACTAACAGGTAAAAGCAGAGTGAAATGGGGATATGTTCTTCCGCATCTCTTTCCGCTTCACGATTAGTGTCATTACTGAACGCATATAACAATCAAGATCAGAGCATTCTCGATGAAATTCTTGCGTCATTTCCAATCTCCTCTCTTGGACATAGACTTTTGGATTTCACATGTTGTCGGAACCATGGAATGTTTGACGCTTGTGATGCTCTGTGACTCAGGATCTTTGGATCAGAGCAACCACGAAGAGGACAATTCCAAAGTGCCTCATCGTGGCAAAGAAAGCAAACGGCATCAGGTTGAAATCCTTGTAGAATGGGAAGTTTGGTTTCGGTGGTCACTTTGCCATATATATATATTTCACCTTCAAATTGTTGTCCTTGGTAACTACAGCATTGTATCACAGGTTTCTTCAACTTGTTTGTTTCGGGCTGTTCCTATGCGAAGATCTTTTACATTATCCGTGCAACGATGCACATCAGTGAGTTGGCTGCTTAGGCGCATGTCGCCACCACTCTCACCTGTACGTGTTGCCGATGCCTCTGACGACCTTCCTGACGAAGCGGTAGCATTAGTAGTAGTAGTAGTAGTAGTAGTAGTAGTAGTAGTAGTAGCAGTAGCAGTAGCAGTAGCAGTAGCAGTAGCAGTAGGAGGAGTAGTAGTAGTAGTAGTAGTAGTAGTAGTAGTAGCAGTAGTAGTAGTAGTCGTAGTAGTAGTAGTAGTCGTCGTCGTCGTAGTAGTCGTAGTAGTCGTAGTAGTCGTCCTCGTAGTCGTAGTAGTCGTCGTCGTAGTTGTAGTAGTACTATTAGTAGTAGTAGTAGTAGTAGTAGTAGTCGTCGTAGTAGTAGTAGTAGTAATAGTAGTAGTAGTAGTAGTAATAGTAGCAGTAGCAGTAGTAGTAGTAATGGTAGTGGTAGTGGTAGTGGTAGTGGTAGTGGTAGTAGTAGTAGTAGTAGTAGTAGTAGTAATATAGTAGTAGTAGTAGTAGTAGTAGTAGTAGTAGTAGTAGTAGTAGTAGTAGTAGTAGTAGTAGTAGTATTATAGTAGTAGTAGTAGTAGTAGTAGTATTATAGTAGTAGTAGTAGTATAGTAGTAGTAGTAGTAGTAGTAGTAGTATAGTAGTAGTAGTAGTAGTAGTAGTAGTAGTAGTAGTAGTAGTAGTAGTAGTAGTAGTAGTAGTAGTAGTAGTATATCTTTGTTATATATATATATCATATATTTATAGTTATATGTATATTTAAGTATATACGCAAATATCATGATTCTCAGCCGTGGAACCGTGCGGCTACGGCTGGGCTCCACGGTTCCACGGCTGAGCCGCCACGGCTGCGCTCCACGAATCCACGGCTGAGCCGTGGAACCGTGGAGCCCAGCCGTGGCCGCACGGCTCACGGCTGAGCCGTGGAACCGTGGAACCGTGGAGGGGGGCAGCCGTACGGCTACAGTTTGCCGGTTCACGGCCCGGTTCGCCGGTTGCCGCCATACTCGAACATCCGTAAACAACTTGTTTCTTGTGTGAAAACCAGGGTACAAGGCTTGGGACCACAGATATTGGAAGTTTGTTGGATTAAATACCCATATCCAGGGACCGGGGCTGAAATGATCCTTGAAACTGGTGAATGGATAGGACATTCCTGGATGGGAATGATCATACTGAGAGGTTACTTCTGGTGGGGCTTCTTTCTAGGGTCACAGGGTCAGCCCCTTATCTTGCTGGGAAATCGCCATGAATCCTGTGCCCTAATCGACAATGGTAAAACTCGTCTTTATTGGGAAAGTCATTGGCCAAGAGTACCATACCATACCCTCTGGTTATGTCAAAATAGCTATTGAACATGTCCTTTACAGTTGATTTACCTATTATAAATGGTGATTTTCTATAGCCATGTTAGTTTACCAGTGGGTACTCACCACATGTTGGACCTCGCCTCAGTCGTGATTTGGATCCGGTGAACTCGGCGCCCACCACAGAGGTCCGGGCGCATTTGACATGATCTCATGGCTGAAATTTCAAAGTGACATAGCTACCCTAGGAAAACCATAGGGAAAACCATAGGAAAATGGTGATTTAATGGTGATTAATGGTGATTCATGATGATGATACCCTCTGGTTATGTCAAAATAGCTATTGAAAATGGCCCATTTATAGTTGATTTATAGTTGATTTACCTATTAAAGATGGTGATTTTCTATAGCCATGTTAGTTTACCACAGGGTAATGAAGTTAACGTCAACATTTATGCGAATTAAGAAAAAAGGATAGTGAATTCATCCGACAGAGATTCAGATTGGAGTTTCTAACGCAACACGGAATCTGCCTGGAATCTGAACTTCAGGTAGCAAACATGGGATTTCAGAAACTAC
Organism: Cladocopium goreaui; assembly: GCA_947184155.2. Taxonomy (NCBI): domain Eukaryota; class Dinophyceae; order Suessiales; family Symbiodiniaceae; genus Cladocopium; species Cladocopium goreaui. Next base: position 622,512 of record CAMXCT020000591.1, on the reverse strand, counting down.
TACAGCGTGGTCCGAAAGGAAACCAGGAGAGAAACATCAAATGGCGTCTCACACCGGTTTGACATGTTCCCCAGAAAGCAAACCTGGCTGGCCATGGATTTATGTTTTTCAATGGGAAAGCCGCCTATAGATGGAAATAGATAGGACAAGTTCTACTGCCAAGTTTTAGCCATCCGCATCTGCAATACTTGTTTTATTTGCTGGCCGAAGTTCTGGAATTGGGTTGCCTTGGAAACTGGAAATATGACTCGGTTGGTTTCAATCGAACATATCGAAGCCGGTGGCTGGTTTTATGTTCATTTTCTCACCCCTTGCAATGGACGATGATCTGCAGTGACATACAGTTACCAGTTTACCCAAGTGGACGGTTTGACAAAGCATGGTAATATATCCCACCTAGCAACATCAACCAAACTGGGGAATTGGACCAAATTTTTGACTGTCCAAAATTAGATGGAATCCCAGGCTGAAGATAAATGAATTTTGTTTCATATGTTTACTGTGCATGAACTCACTGATATTATAGTACCCAGCTTTTTTTTCAGATTTGTTTGCAGGGTATCTGAGATGACCCATGAATTTGTTGCTTAAAACAAACATAAACAAACCATGTAACCCCGATCGCAGGTCGTGGATGCCTGGGCGAGAAGCTGAGGCATGCAGTGAAGATGCCAGAAGCAGAGGGACTTTCACCAGAATCAAACATGGGGATGCTGTCATGTTATCTAATCGGAAATTGCCATCGGACAAGCACTCCAACAAATAAGGCCTTGTTAAGGGGCCATCAAACCCCTCCTGAAGCCATACTTCTGGGTTTGTTAACCATTGTTGTGGCGGTACCGTTGACCGTTGGCGAATTGCGGCTGCCAGGTGAAAGGTGGGTGATTCTGGGTGATTTTCTAGCCATTTTGATGGCAAACAAATGGTTATTTTTTGATATCCCACTGAGAATCATGTAACCTTTTGAGGGAATCTAAAGTTAGCCATGGAGGACCTAGCCAAGTCATCTTTTGATGTTTGAAACCAGCAACTAGGCTCCTTTTCTTTCACTGCTTTGTGAGGAATCTGATGTCTTCTCCGCCGCAGCAGAAGGTTTGGTTATATGTGAACAATCAGTATGAATGAACAATGAAATGTTGGAGGTTGCCAATTTTGAGCTAGACCTATGTTTGAGAGTCATTGAACGTCTATGTCTTCCAAGTTCAAAGCTTCTGCGCAGCTGAATTTTGGTCTATACTAAAACTAAGGGAGCTGAAAATCAGTAGCTGCTCCCCAACGGCTGTGCAGCCTCGTGCTTCTGTGTGTGATTTGATTGACACAAGTTGCAAGGTCCTCGCAGTCCCGACCCCCAAAATTCAACTATGAAACGGAATGCAGACAAGATGCCACTGTTGAATTTCTGTGCGAAGAGTCCTTCTTAATTTTGGCCTATCATGCCAATCCCGCTTGAGAATCTGGTTTATGGTTTGAAGTTATATAATACATATATATATATACACACATAATAGACGGGGGGATATTGTAGTCAGAAGCTCCGGCTGCAGGGCCAAATCTGTTTACAAAGAACATGGAGATGGGTCGAGTCAGTGATTTTTTGAGATTTACCCTAGGGCCCTAGGGTATCATAGATGACCCATGGTTTCTCTCGGAAAAGGATCAGAAAAAATGGTGGGCAAACTCCACATCTATGGTAGTTGTCCAAACGTGATGCCCCAAGCGCAATCTTAATGGGGGGATTGATGATACATCCTTGGATTTTTGGGGTATCCAGTTTGAGACAAGCCCAATATGGATGGGTCAAAGTTGCCCAAGATTTAAAGTTGGATCAGCTCCGTTAAAATACTTGTTGACCTATGTTGTTTGTCCTATATATTTTCCAATTTGGTGGTTCGACCATATCCACTTATTTTGTGGCACTCAACTGGGTAAGAGTCACTTTGGCAGCTTGAGGGGTTCAATTAGAGATAATTGGAGCAAAGTTGAAGGGTTGAGTATCTCCATGTATCTCCTATTTGACATCCCACCAAAAAAATCACTTCTCTTGGAGGTATCTACAATGAGCAATACCAAGTTTGACCCATCCCCATGTCGCTGCACGAGTTTTGTTCCATGACTTCTAGCTTTGCTGAGTTCAGGGGGCCATGGTGCCAGGGGAGCCTAGGTGGCCCAAAAGCCATCTGATGCAGTCCAACAAATGGTTTCCCCAGAAAGACTCCCGATATCCGACTTGGTTCAATCCCCATTTCTGTTGAAGGCAGCTCCGCTATTCGTTGGTTCAATCGAGCGCATGGGCACAACTTTTGGGCCATTTGGCTCACCTTGATCTGTTTGCACTAGCCTCGACGGTGGGCAGCCATGCGATTGCCCGTTGAGTGGAAAATGGCCCCAGCCGTTGGATGATCAGTGACAGGATTGCCATTGCTGTTGGCACATGGGAGATTTTGAGACAAAATTCATCTGGGCATGTGGGCAATATCATCTGCAGCGAAATGTTCACAAACTTTGGAGATTTCACCCAACAAACACCGGGATTAAATCAGACCAAACGAGTGAGAGTTGCATTCAACTGACGAACGGTGGGGTTAACCGACGAAAATGTGAACTGAGAATTTCATTCCACAACATCCAGATTTTAGCAGATTCAACCGGTGAAAGGGGTAATGCAACTTCTGGTTTGCAAGATCCAACAAAAACACGATTCTTCTGTACATACACATGCTCGCTCAAAATTGTTGACTCCCACAATCGGCGGATTATGCTCAGAATGGCCAATTTCTTGGGTCCATTGGCACACTTTTGTGAGCCATTCCCAAATTGCTGGGTCATTTCGGGTGCTTTGCATTGGTTGACCTCCCTGAAACCATCTGAACACTGAGATCGAACCCTGACAACATGGTCTTGGGTTTGATGATGTTCCAATCGTCCATCTTGGGACGGGTTCAGTCGTTGAATTTCGCAGGGTGTCATCTCCTTCCAATTAGGGTATAGTTCAGTTCTCCCTGGTTTTTCAGACTTAAAATTGATGTTGTATAGCTGGACGTTACATCCCCGGCATGGAAGACCATAGGTATGGACGGTACGCACCCATCCCCACTGCAACTCTTAGATCAGCACAGTCAGCAATGGAGTTGGCTGGGCTGCGGGTGGCTCATCATGACCTTTGACAAGGCGTGAGGAATCGATGCTTGACGCGTCAGAAATTAAACTGCCTAAACACTTTGATCGGTATTTTACTCCACAAGCTTGGAGATTATTTTAGACAAGTATTCATGGGTTTACGGCCAACCGAATGATGGTTGGTAACGGGAACCTCCAAAATGGGTTTATTCAAAGTTTGTGACTTATCACCATTTGCCAAAACTGGTCATTACTGCATAAACAGCATAATGATCATTTATCAAGATGGGTGTTGAACCATACATCGAGATATGCTGATATGCCATGAAACGTTGGGTTTGCACCAGCTATCATGATCATTGACGATTGTTTACCCACTAGTTCGGGACGCACAACCATTTCTCAGCGAAGGTTACAGTGATCAGTGAAAGGGATGTCAATGTGGACCAGCACTTCCATTGGGCTCTTCAGACATGCAGCAGACAGGTATATAAGTTGGTTGATGATAATAATATTGTCATGGGGATGGACAAATGATCAATGATCATTGCGGTCTTGGACTAATCCGATATTACAACCCCGCCGCTCTCAACCAATCTCTAGAACGGGATGACAGGTTGGTGAACTGACCTGTTTCGCGTCTTCTGGAATGCATCCTCTCAAAAAATCTGGTTCGGACATGACTGCGTACCTTAAAGATCTTGGATTGGCAATTGGCAACATTTTATTATACTTTATTCACGTTAGGGTCTAACTTCACAACATGATACGTGCGTAGATGATTCCTGAAGTTGGCACGTTTTCTTTGTAAATCAGGTCCACAATCCAAACCATGAGATGTGTATATATAGTTACAGCATACTGTTCTACCCATGTTCTCCCCATGTTCTCTGGATTCAACGACCTTTCTTGAATTTCACCACTTGGATCATGCCGCAAGCTTGTGAATGAGCAAGTAAATTGTCATGTGGCGATAGCTCGTGATATCCCAACCATAGTGGCCATAGTGGTTCACAATCAGATTACCCTCTGGTAAACTAACATAACTATGGAAAATCACCATTTTTAATGGGAAAACTCACTACAAATGGCCATTTTCAATAGCTACGTTAAATTACCAGAGGGTACTCAACATCGACCAAACTTCATCCAACTTCCAGGGCCATCCAACTCTGTCCACCGCTGTCATGTGCATTGTAAACATGTAGGTAGAAACCAGAGTAGACGCAAGTTATCTATGGAATATCCCCAGTTATATATATATATGTATACATGACTCTCTCTCTCTATATATATACACATATGATATTATATACAATTATGTATATATATATGTATATAATATGAGATATAATACATATACATATATCATATATATAATATAATACATACACACATACACACACACAAACATATATGTATATATAGAGTTTATATTCATCACTACGTGGGTCCCGCACATCCCTGCACAGGGATCACTGGGCGCGCCGTCAGGTGGAGGAGTTCTTTCCACTGGGCCCGGGCCTCTCCGCGACAACGCAGAGTTTCCTCCGCTTGGAATCCGCCGTGAATTCCGCTGTGAAGGACGAGATCTTTCTCCTCAGGCTCAACAAAGGCATATAATGGGGTTGGACAGATCCATTTTTTTGGCATAAGACAAATGATGATAAAGGTGATTTTGCCGATTGATTTTGCTTATAATGATAAGAAGATCTCTCCTGGGTATATCTCAAGACCGCAGGGTTGATGATGTGTTTTTAAACGACTCTTCCTCATGACTATCATCCGTTTTGGCGGCAATTTTTACTTTGATTCGGTTTCAATTTGATATGGAGCAAAACCCAAAGGCCATCAAACTAAGGTATTTATTCACATCCAAAAAGATGGTAGCAGGCTGTTCATTCATTTTTGAACCATAACGTGGACAATAGGGCACCAGGGGTTTGAACAGCCCTATCCACGTTTCCAGCAGTGTTTGATGTTTTTTATTTCCTGAAATGATCTATGTTTGATGGTGGCAGACTCTGAACATGGTGCTATTTGGATGATGTATCATTCATGCCACTTATATTCTTGAAGCGCTCTATACCACCTACGTCAAGGTTTACACGGTGAATTTATGTGTTTTTCCCATATTTCCCCAAGGATGGTTCAGTAACCACCGTCCCAGTTACATCCAGTTACCAGGTGCGATGGGACGTTGCAACTGTTCCGACCTGCACGGTGGCACGAGCGTCTTCAGGCGCGAATGGAAAACCGGGGCAGCAACCTAAAGGGGCGCCGGTTTCACCAAGTTTTTTCCCATTGTGGGAGAGTGAAGCATCATTTTGGTGGTTATACACTATACAGATTAAAACATGATTTGGTTAATTAAATGATTTGGATAATTGATCCCCCAATTAATTTGGGGGATGCGTAAGAGGAAATGTGTTGGGAGCCCTGAAGAATGACCCTGTACCTCCCTACAGCAGCTTGTTGTATGACGCGGAATATCTCATGGCGTGCTGCCGGCCCTGATGGCATGAACCACAGGTGCACACACAGGGAGAGATACAATGTATAGGTACAGGTAAATGCACATGATGATTATATGAAATATAACGATAAACAATTTGATACATGATGTATCTACACAATTTTAGACACAGATTCTGAATGTCGGGTATTTCAGTTTTACAAAAGGCTCACAGACTTCCGTCGAACCCTGTGCCAGGCACAGAATGTCTGGGCTGTACAGCTCTCCAGCAGAGGGGCCCAAGTGCGCTGGGGAGGGCCCAATGGAACCCTGGGATGTCACCCATATCCGTACCTAAACTGATATTTGTATTACATTACCTTACATGATTTATATTTATCTGCATATGATTCATGTCTTTATATGTCTTTATATGTCTTATATGTCTTCATTTGTCTTCATATGTCCTAGCAAAAAGCACTAAGGATATTTTTGAATCCGAAGTTTGTGGTTGAACATGCTGGAGCATGTGATGATATTCACAAAACCCCTCCTCGGGGTCAAAGAGTGGTGATAAAGTATTGAAAGACAAAGACACACAATCCACCTGCGAGCCGTTTTTTTTATCGTTAGTCTTCGGTAGTATTCGTCGAGTCATAACAGGGTGAGTACGTGCGTGTGGCTGCACGCGCGGAAGGGTGTGGAAGCACCGCGGAAGGAAAGTTTCGCGGAAGTGTCGTGGAAGCTTAAAAAAACACAATAATACTCCCATAAGATAGAAAAACATCCTCTACATCTAGGTCGCGGAAGCAAATTACCCAAACCTACCAACGCGTAAGCTCGTGGAAGCGATATATGAAGACATGAGCTCGCGGAAGCTACGTTTTCATCCGCGCAAGGTTTGCGGAAGCGTTGGCGGAAGAGGTTGGTTACATCAGTGGAAACTAAGAAGGAAAAAAACAGCATTCACCTGTTCTTTTTTGGTAGTAATGCAGTGCATGCCTCCAAGAAACAAGCTGCGAGAAAACATGACATCTGGAGTGGTTGGCTTGTGACAATGGTTATTCGAATGGGGTCTTACTATTGCAGCCTGCAGAAAATAAGTTGTTTCATCTTCCACCAGTGAGTCCAATGAGAACAGTACAGTAACTTGTTTCTTTGTTGGAGGGTTCCAGATGGCCATGGCTCAGGTGGGTCCTTTCATGCGAAAGACCTGTCAACCTCTCAGCAGGGTGTTGATATTGGCCCAGCATGACATAGCGATAAGATTCCAATTCAAAGGGTTATTTGGATATGAGACAGGAAACAGAAGAAGTACCCTTGAAACTGATGGTGTACGAGATGAGCGACATTGGTGGTTGCCTGGGCCTGAAACGTCTTATCATGTGGGTATCACTCAAAATTCGGATACCCATGGGCCCTCCAAACTGTTCATTTCTAATCTAAACCCATCCATACCCATTTATTTGTGGTGATCAACACTATTGACCCGTTCCGATTTGTCTTTTTCTGTAAGACCATTAAGCCATTTTCATCCATTTTCCATCATTTTCCCATATTAAAATCGTTTATTTTTTTTGGGGGTTGATTTGATCCCATTCCAAGAGCTGGTCAGCTGGTCAGGTCTGAGGTGATGCGTACCTTGCAAGGGGATCGCAGAGGCCCCTGTAAATCTGGATTTCATCAACCCAAAAACTCTCGCATGTCATGCAGAAACATGGGATCTTACAATGATCTTATATAAACCACACAAACTTAGATGTTCACGAAACGTGGGGGTAGAAGCTACTGGCAGGTGCGTACACATACAATGATGGGACCTCCGTTGATCGGTGTCGAAAGATTGCCACATCACCCACCAAAAACGCCGAAGTTGACCCACATATTTCTGAATTTTGCGGATGTTTGTGGTGAAATCATGCGCTATTAAGCCATTAAGCAATTAGAACAAGCGATTAAGCTGAAGCGATTGAGCTATCAGAAGAAGCGGTGAAACTATTAAGCTAGTAGAACAACGGTGTTAATAGCTTAAGACTGCTTAAGACTGCTTAAGAGCTTTACATGACCGCTTGGGCCAGCTTAAAAGCTGGCCCAAACAGCACAGCTGGATTCGCGGACCATCCTGGGACTCTGTGAAAGCATGTGTTTTTTCTTATCATCCGACCTGTTCCAGGTTTAATCTGCTTGTGTGTTGCATGTTTCTTGCTTTCCATAACCATAGCCTGGAGAAGATGATGCCACTTGACTCATTTTGCGATGGCCTTGATGGAAAAGTATGCATATTTCGTGGTAGGCGTGGATGGTTCGCTTTCGATAGGTCTCAATGCCTGACAGTTGACCAATTCCCGCACCTATCATCACGTATCATCATTTGCTGATTCTGTATTTGTTGTATCATGTTGTATCCTATGTTATCCAATGTCTCATAATCATGGTTGATTTAAACCACCCGTCAGATTCTGGAATCTTGTCGGCCACTATTTACGTTTTGGCCATATTATGTAACACCTGACCATATGTATGTATACAATAAGAATCTATCAACATCTATCAACTATCGACATATATTTTATGTTTTTTTAAACGATACAAGACTATATAAGAATTACCAGTGTTGAAATGGCATCAAAGGCCAGCCATGAGTGTGTAGTTCGAGGCTGGCACCATTATTCCAAATTCTTGTTCATACTGTTGACATGTGTTTGGTTCTTTCCACCCTTTTGCTTACTTGTGGGCATTTTTCACATTTTTTCACCTCGTTGTTCTTACTTTGGATCCCTCTGTTTATTGCTTTAAGCTGGCAATTCAGACCTCATATCTTATCCCCTCTGGTAAACTAACATAACTATGGAAAATCACAATTCTTCATGGGAAAATCCACTATAAATCACCATTTTCAATAGCTATTTTGACATAACCAGAGGGTATCCACGCCCTGCCTCAGCCTTCGTGCCGGACACGATGCCGCGTGTCACACGCGTGCGGGAAGCCTAGTGGGCGGTTGGTGGTTTCAATCCACAACGAATCCACAACGAATCCCATTAAAAATGGTGATTCATGGGATATACCAATGGTTAATAATGGTTAATAATGGATATATGGCTATGGATCAATACCTATGAAAATACCATTAATATAGGGGGTTAGATAAACATCCATTTATCCCAGCTATTTTGATGTGAACTACAGGGGTACCAGGGTTTTGACACACTGCCATGTTGGGGTGACAACCTATGACAACCTGACAAGAAATTTGAAGATTGTGGCATCCTGGGTTTGTCTGAAAATAGTGTACCCCTAAACCCAATGGTTAATGATCATTATCCCTATTAAATGGCTATAATTGGGAATATACCCTATTTTCAGACAAACCCCCTAATTTCAAGGATCATCCCAGTTTTTGGGCTACTCACCGAATACTTCCAAGGATTGGGATCAAGACCTAGTGCGAATCCAGCTGCCAACCAGCTTTGGCCATGGTTGCATTCCGGTAGATCTCCCCTTCAATCAACCCAGTGAATGTAATAGTCACTTTAAACCGGGCAAGATGTATCAACCATTTGCTCTTGTATGGCATGATTGGATCAACATTCGAGAGTGCACACATACGTGCACACATACGTGCACACATACATGCCCACACATACATGCCCACACATACATGCACACATGCATACATACATACGTACGTACGTACGTACATACATGCATGCATGCATGCATACATACATACATACATACATACATACATACATACCATAGTGAATAGACCCAGTGAATTGTAAGGAACCTCAAGGTTTTCCGTTGTGCGCAACTCAGGTTGAAGAGCACTGCCGCCATGCCAACTTAGGCCTTTGGGGGTGCCTCGCAGAACCATTTGCGGCGGTGGTGAAGGGTTGGTTTTTCAGGGCGATGCGATGCTGGATTTTCGACTGATGACTAAGAATGATGTATGGACATAGAATATTAATAGTTACCTATCTATACATATATATAATATAATATATATATATATAATATAATATATATATAATATAATATACAATATATATATATTATATATATAATATTATGTCATATACATTATACCGATACCGCAAAAATATTTATCTCTTTAGTTATTGACATGGATGTGGTAAGATGTGGTAAGTACCTTTGATAACCAACACTTATGAGTGAAGAGTGGAATGAGTATATGTGTCATCAGTAGAAATAGTGGTCATTATGTATGACCGACAAAGTGTTGGTTTCCTGTCACCTTGTCAAAATTGGCGGCTTACGCAAGCAGCACGCGAAGGGTATTATTACCAGGGATTAGCGGTACAACCAATCAAGTATGGCCAGTGAAAATTCATGGACGGCCATGGGGTTCACGGGTCTAAGGGGTTTCCCAAACCAGAAAATACCCGCTGTGAATAGCTGATTAGGAAACATAAATTTAATTTTTCTGATTCATTGATCAATAATAAGTACTGTACTTATACTAGATATGGTTAGCTCCTTGCTGCTCATCCTTCGGTTTCTGGGGTCCTGGGCCTCTTTGCCTCACTGGAACTGGTAAAATTAAGGGCCCAGGTCGTTTTGTTTGATCATTTCTCGGATGATGAATTCATTCGTGTGGTGTCAAAGATGAGCACATATGACACATATGTACATGTGATATTACGTGGATTATGCTGGGAACCCAACACCTTTCCAACCATGCGTTTTTCTTGCCTTGGTATCCTCAAGATCAGCAATTTGAATGAATTTTAAGGGTCTCTGACATCTGAGGTGGATCTTCCGCTTGAAGCATTCGGTGCTGGTGGAAGCTCCCAGCGGTCGAGCGACTTCCAACAGTTTTTGTCGTTTTGATGACAGTATATAGATACCACAAAAGAGGGGAAAGAAGCACAATCCTATGAAGAAGTGCTTGTTGCGGAGCTATCTAAGACTGGCAATCTTCATAGAATATGTTTGAGCCAGCTTGAAGGTTTCGCAGGTCTATACCTGTGAAAATAGGTAGCAAAACGAGCTGAATGGTTGCTGATGTTATGGGAATCTTAAGGACAGCAATGTTATGAAAACCATTGTGGTTCCTGCAAGGAGCTTCATGGCCCACCCAACGGAGTTGCGGATCCGTACAAAAATGAATAGTGCATATTTACCAGAGCGCCTTATTATTCGACTGTTGTGGGGTGTGGATTTCAAGTCACTGATCTTCCAAAGCTGAGTCCCTCGCACCAATTTTAGGCAACCAAACAGTAGAATCAAGCGGTTTTCTACCTGGGTGGCTGAAATTCTGATTCTTGTACATGTTCCAAGTATATGATGTGCCAGAACACTTTGCAATGTGGTAGAGAGTTCGTCCATTTCACCAAGCCACGGGGTGGTTCAGCTTCCTCAAGGCTGTGAAGTTGAAAGGACCTGACGATCAGGAGGCTGCTAAAGATCTAGATCAGGTGTGTGATTTGCACCTGAAAAGACATGAGGATGGGGGGTTAACCATTGGAGCGAAAAAAGGGCTTTTGAAAGGATTGAACAGAAATCGGGGTAAACACCCAAGTAACATGGGAGTTTTGCCAACAAACATGGGGAGAAACCTAATTGAAGGACGGGCGAATGGGTTGATTTGTAGCCAGGAATTGCCACACATGGAGGGACATGTGTCAGTTCTGCAAACCGACCGGTTGGCGAGGCGTTTAAGGTTCCTGAACAGTGACTTGACAGAAACTGATCAAGATGCAGAGTAGTTGCAACTACAAGTCTATGACCACATGGTGACTTCACCAATCATGTGAGAGCCGGGTACTCAATGACTGGAGCCACACCACACCCATGCAAGGACATGGCTGGAACCGGCTATGAAACCACTGGGATGAACCTGTGTGATTCATGATCCTTGCCGTGAGAATCCATAGGGAGCAAGTCGGATAGACTCCCCATTGAACCTAACTTGGGATCACTGGCCTATTCCTACAAACCAGCAAAACCCTGGTACTCTGGCAAACATCCCCGAAAATGCGCTGAATGGTTGTCATGTTGGCATGTTCATCGACTCAATTTTGGGGTCATGTGGCGCTGAAATTTACCGCTATACCGGGTATACTGTTTAGCATCCATTGTTTGCTAATCCTCCACCAGGAATTGGCTCAAAACTATCAACCAAAGTTGGATGGGTGCGCAACATGATCAGCCTTGTGCTTCCTTTGGTACCCCATAACCCCAGTGGCCAGGATTTGCTGTACCTGGACAAGAATGCAGATGTGGGCGTGAGCTGGCGAAAAGCTGGACCCTTCGAGCGCTTTTCTGAGGAAGCGGGTCAGGGAGAAGTTGTGGGATGTGAAGTGGAGGAGGTCAGTGGGGTTGTCAACAGGTCATTTCACAAGTATATGTTCGCGTGGAAAATCAATGAGTCAGGTCCAGTCAGGTAGATGCCCACTGTCTCGTTTGGATCGAGCCATGTCAAGTTCCTGATGGCTGTAGCACTGTAGTGTTTGGACGCTTGCTGTTTTCATCCCCATGTTTGATGGTTGAATACGCCTACTCTTCAACAATAGAAAGGTGGGTTCATTTAGCTAGGCTGATTTTTAACAGTAAAACTATGGTTGAATTCTTACTTTTGATGGTTAGAAACATAGTGACTTAGTGGCATAGTGTTATTGCTTCATATGGGTGTGGATCAATACCTATACATACCATTTTTAGGGGGATGAACATCCATTTACCAGCTATTTTGGGGTTCACTAGGTACCAGGGTTTTGACTCATAGCCATATTTATATTGGCTTTCATGTTGTTTTGAGCCTTTGTTTCATCAAACATGTTTGAGAGATAGGCCGGATCTCCTGGGTGGATGATCCTGGGATAGGGTGGATCTGTTACATATGTTGTTACATAGGCAACTTCATGCTAAGAGACAAAGAGCCTACAAATGGAAATAACATATATATATATACACAATATAAATTACAATATATAGTATATGAATATGTATTATATATATAATGTTATATATATAATATGTATTTATATATATATATATATATTTATATGAATATGCTACCCCCTCTCCCAAGATCCACCTTTTCAGATGAACACCCCCACAAGGATAACATACACACAGCTAAAGGTATCTTTCCAAACAGTAGAAAAAAGTAGACAAAAGTAAAGAACACACTAAACAAGGAGAGCCCTTTTAAAAGACGCAGTATCCCCTACAAAACAGAGAGCCTTCCTCTAAACATGCAGTGTTCCTTTCTGGAAAAGTGCAGTCTTCCTTTCAGAAAACTAGTCAGAATTCGTTCAATCATACAGTATTTCTTTCGAAACACCAGATTCCTACAATATGCAGTGTGTGATTAAGGTTCAGTATTGCTGTGAAAAAGTGCAATGGTCGATTCACATTGCAGCATTCCTTGAAAAAGAAAGTTTGTTGTTAAAAAGATGCTCCTTACAGATTACAGTATGCCTTGAAGACAAGATATTCCCTTAAATGCAAAACACTATTCTTGCAAGAAAACTATAAGTGTGGAAAGATGAACTACATCCTTTAGTGGAGCTCAGCCTTTCTCTCGTTTTTCTTGTATGACCATAGCAAGGAAAGACTTAACTTCTTCAAAATGCATTGCCTTGAAGACAAGGTATCTCCTTAAATAAGTAGCAGTATTCTTGCAGAAAATACAATATGTCAGATGCAATAAATCCTTTGAGAAGGTCAGCCTCCCTCTCATTTTTTTAATGCACAACATTTGTTTTTACAGGAACGATTTCACTTCAAAATGATATTGCCTGTTTGTTCAGATTTATAAAAAATCTTTCAGCCTCTAGCAGGGACAGATGATTTTAACTATTTTATCATTTTATTTTCATTTCCTTTATCATTTTCCATCAATATTATCATTGTATTTGTAGACTCCAAATGTACTTTCATTTTTTTCATCAATGTTATCATTGAATTTGTACTCACCAAATGGATATTCATTTGTTTCATTATTCCCCACCTGCCAGGTGAGGGTTGTTAGATTTTATCACAGTTGTTCTCCTCCTCCTTCTCCTCCTCCTTCTCCTTCTTCTCCTCCTCCTCCTCGTCCTCCTCCTTAGCGTGTTCCTGATAGGAAAACTCATGTTCCAAAATGCAGGTGGAAATCGCAATTTGGAAACACGTTTTCAAGACAGGTTCCCTCATCGAAGTTTGCCTCTCTGCCTCTCTTGGCTCTCCAGTGGCTTTGGGGTGTCAGATGGCTGGAAAGAAAGAACAATATAATAATATAAGTATTATGTGTATGTGTATACATATATATATACATTAATATATAACTGTGTATGTATATGTACTGTTTTAAACTATATTTGTTCATTTATGTTCACAAAAAATATACTATAGGTAAAAGGGTACCATACAATAGTGTTCCCTCACTGTCCTTCACGATTTTTTCACCCGTCATGAAAACATATACATATAGAAAAACATGTATTTTCTCGACGGAACTGTAAATGTTCACCCCTTAACGATAAACATGGAAACGGGTGGGTCTTGCAGGGGGTACCATATGTATACATATATATATATACATATATATATATATGTGTATGTAAATATAAATGTTAACAAACATACAGATATGCATAAAGACATACATACATACATACATACATACATACATACATACATACATACATACATACATACATACATACATACATACATACATACATACATACATACACACATACATACATACATACATACATACATACATACATACAGACACACACACACACATATATACACATACACACATACACACATACCCACATACACACATACACACACATACTTACTTACACACATACACACACACACACATACATACATGCCTGCATGCACACACATACATACGTACATACACAAACAGAGACACAGACACAGACAGACAGACAAACAGACAGGCAGCCAGGCAGGCAGACAGACATGCATAGATCAGAGCCAGGTCGAAGGGTGGAACATGTCGCAGGGACTTTTGGCCCATGTGGAGCGAAAAGGCCGCTCGGGGTGTGCGGCCCGCTACCAACATTGGTAGCGGAGCCAATAGTGCTCCAGGCGTTTTTCACCGCGCCTTGGTAGGTCGGTGAGTGCTGTGCGAGTGTCAGGTGACACGGATCGCGGAAGATCAGAGCCATGGGTGAATTGGGGGCCTCACTCCGATACTTTTCGGGTGAGGACTGTGACTGGAGGGAATATCGCCGGTGGAAATTGTGGGCAGTCAATAGGATGCGTACGATGGACAAGCTGGCTGAGGATTCACGAGGATCATTCCTGTGGACGCTCCTCCAGGGGCCTGCCCTGGAGGTGGTTGAGCACCTGAAGGAGGAAGAGTACCACAAGGCGGGAGGGGAGAAGGTCATTTTTGACCTCCTGGATAGACGTTGGCCTGAAAAAGATCGTGAAGATCAAATCAGTGAAAATGTGGCAGAAGTGTTTGCACTGAAAGCCCGTGAGGGAGAACAGTTGAGACAATGGTGTGCCCGAGCACAAGAAGTGTTCAACCGATGCTCACGAAAATCTGGCGTCACTTTTCCAGATGAGGCCAAAGGCTGGATCATGCTGAACTTGTAGTGGCATGAGCGATTCTGAGCGAGCTGTGGTGCTAGCACGTTGTCAAGGAAGCTTGAAGGTCGCTGAGGTGTCCCAAGCCATGAGGTCGTGCTTTCCTGACTATACAGTTCCTAAGAAACGATCATATGGTGCCCACATGGTAGATAGTCATGCTCCTCTTGATGAAGGTCCCCCAGGTGAAGTTGAGCCCGATGAGTTTGATGTGCTGCTTTCTGAGCTAGGCCTTGAAGCTCAGGAAGATTTGACCGATAGTGCAGAGCTTGATGAAGAAGAGGCCAAAGAGGTCTTGGCTGCAACATGGAAGGAGAAGAGGGCAGAGATCAGCCGTCTTCAGAAAAATCGTAGGTTCTCCGCTGCTCAAGATGTTCGGAAGTCATTCCGAGTGGACATTGAAGAGATCAAGAAGCGTTCCAAGTGCTGGCGATGTAATCAATTGGGGCATTTTGCCAAAGATTGCAAAAACGCGAGAGCTGCTGGTTCTGGAAAGTCTGGTGGTAAGGGTGCCGGTAGCAAAAGTGGCCATTCACACAAGGAGTCAGCTGCAGGATCCGTTGAACTTCTAGGACAAGATGAACACTTTGTGTGTACTGCTGGAATTTCATCGACTGAGGTTTTACTGGTGAGTAGCCCTGGCTATGCAGTACTAGACAGTGGGTGTGGCCGTACGTTGATCGGTGAAAATACTCTTGCCTCTTTTCAAGAGATCTGGAATCGAAAGCAGATTCAACAAGCTGCCGAACATAGTGAGACTAATGTTTTCAGGTATGGAAACGGTGAACGAGAAGTTTCCAAGCGGGTAGTTGAGATGCCAGTTTGCATTGCCTCTAGGAGGGGTATTGTGCGTGCTGCCATAGTCAAGGGAGATGCGCCCTTGTTGTTGTCTCGCCCGGCCCTGAAGAAGTTGGACGCCAAAGTAGATTATGGTCGTGACTCACTGCAGCTGTTTGAAAGTTCTCGCCAAGGTCCAGTAGAGGTGCCCCTGAGCTGCAATGAAGCAGGTCAACATGTCATCAGTGTGACGGAGTTTCCCAGTGAAGTGATCGAGAGCCCGAGTGTTTCCTCCAACGCCGAAACACCTGCGTTGCCATGCTCCTCGGTTCAAATCAGCCGTAGCCGTAGGAAGAAGGTAGATTTCTGGGAAGTTAGGAAGAGTGAGAAGATTGTCATCCGTCACCATGTCAAGAGTAGATCTGCTGCCTTTCGCCCTGATCACAGCCAATGTCCTGTCCCCTTGTCGTCCTTATCCACGAATAGATGTACACATAAGGTGTGGGATAATGGGGATTTAGTGACTCAAGAGTGTGATAAATGGGATGATAACCGAATAAGGGGTAAGTCAAATGCCAGTACATGGACCGGTCGCACTGTGTTCCAATTTCGTCCGGATGTTGATGTCGAGTCATTGAATGAATCTCTGCATGAAAATGAGGCGCTCCTGATGCAGTGGACACCAAAGCAGAGCCGCCAGCTTGCTGCACAGATCCAAGGAATTCCTCTGCAGGCCAAGTCAAGGCCATATGACATCATCGAAGTGTTTTCACCACCCCGTTTTGGTTTGGAAGCTGCCAAACATGGTTTGACATGCCTATCTGCAGACTTGTCAACTGGTTGGGATTTTCATAAACAAGAAGATAGGAACGCCATGAGAAAGATCGTTCGTGAAACTCCACCAGAATTACTTGTTTGCTGCCCCCCATGCACATGGGCAGGAGGATGGTTCCACTTGAATAAAGATAAGATGTCCTCTTCCGATCGTCAGGCATGTGAACTCATGACACGAGTGTTTATCATGTTTTGTGGCCAGTTGATGGATGAACAGCTGAAACACGGTGGTAGAATTCTGTTTGAACATCCCAAAGATTCTGTAGCATGGAACATGTTGAGTCGGTTTGACAACAAGTTGTTCACAGTTGACCTGCACATGTGCCGATACGGCATGCGCATTCCAGGTGATGAGCTGATCCGAAAACCCACACGACTGAAAGTGTCTCATGCCGACACGAAATGCTTGGCCAAGACGTGTCCTGGTAGCCAGCACCCCGACCATGTTAATCATTGTGTCATTGCTGGTAATCATCCCGCCGTAGGGTCAGTAAGCAAGTTTGCCAGTAGGTACCCGGTTGCTTTTGTGAAAGCCGTCCTGAGAGTCTCGTTTTCGGGGTATGGTAAACCAGTTCATGTCGTCGAACACGACGATTCAGCCGAATGTCTTGCTGCGTCTCGAGTCGCCGAGTTGTCTGGAGATGATGCTGAAAAACTTCAAACAAGCCTCCGAAAACTGCATACCAATTTGGGGCATCCGCCAAACAACCAGATGGTTCGCATATTGAAACATGGTGGTGCATCCGACCAGGCCATTCAGTTAGCTCGAAGTTTTGACTGTGAACATTGCCGATCACAAGCAGCCCCAAAGCCTGCTCTGCCGACCCAGACTCAAAGAGTCACAGAATTCAACGCAAAGGTTGGATTGGATGTAAAGTATCTCACAGGCTGGAAGACCAACCAAAAGATTCCTGCCCTGAACATCGTGGATTATGGTAGTAGCCTGCAACTGATGGTGCCACTATATCAACGAGAAACCTCTGAACTTATTGGGAAGACTTTTATGGAACGATGGGTGTCCTGGGCGGGAATGCCAAAAGAAATCATAGTTGATCCAGCCCGACCAAACATTGTTGATGGTCTGACGGTTCCGCTGGAGTTACAAGGTGCTGCAGTTCAAGTCACTGCTGCTGACGCTCACTGGCAGTTGGGGAAAGTTGAGGTTCATGGGGGTTGGTTTAACCGTATCTTGGACAAAATTCTGAATGACCGCAACCCAGAAAACCAAAAGGAATGGACTGATTGTGTAAATGCAGCTCATTGTAAAAATCAGTTAATCCAGGTGTATGGCATGACCCCAGCTCAACATGTGTTTGGTAAGAACCCTGCAATCCCTGAGAACCTGCTTGATGAGCCGTTGGAATTGATTCCAGCCACTGCCTCACTGTATGAGGAACAAGTAGCTAAGCAGGTAGCGGTAAGACAGTCAGCCAGAAAAGCAATCATAGAACTGCAGGATGACCGATCCTTGCGTCTTGCTCTTGCGTCCAGGAACCGACCAGCAATGCATTACTCCCCAGGAATGTATGTGGCATACTGGCGTAGTCAAAAGTGGCAAAAAGGGGTTTTGGACAATCAGGGTAGATGGCATGGCCCAGCAATCGTGTTGGGAAGTGTTGGAAGGAATTTGGTTATTTTACATAAACGATCAATATTTCGATGTGCACCCGAACAAGTCCGTCCATCTACAGAGTCAGAAAAACAGTTGGTTGAGATGCCCAATCAAGAATTGCTTGGAATCAAAGCCATGATCGACCAAGGTAATATGTCAAGTAAACAGTATGTTGACTTGGTGCCAGAGTCGTACCCTGGAGGAAGTGACACTCCAAGCGAGCCGCCGGCACAACAGCTGCCGCCTCCCCTGCCAATTGGGCCTAGATCAGCCATGGAACTGGGTCAAGAGGGTGAAGTAGCACCGATGATCTCTGATGAACCTTACAGTCCTGGAACACCTTTGCCAGAGGAAATGAATCCCAATGCTGTCCATTCCGGAAGTGCTGCTGACACCACTGGTGAACCTAGCAATGCAAGTCCCTCAACCGAGGAAGAGTCCAGCTATGGCCCAGTCCGTAGGCGCGTGCATGGAAAGTCAGTAGCTGCCAGTTTCTATCGTCCCGGTAGGATGGTGCAAGAAGATTTTGCTGAAATGATGCAAGAGATAGTTCCTCAGCTGGTTGGAGACGCATTGCATGGAGTGTCATCACCAGTTTTGGATGTACCATCGTCACCTGACGATACTGTCATGTCAGAGCCTGCTGAACGAGGAGTCAAACGTGATGTAGAGACCTCTCGGTTTCCAGAGGAAACGCCAGCCAAGAGTGCTCGCACCCAAGAACAACTATATGCAGCATGTGAGACTTGTTTGACTGATGAAGTAGAGGTGTTGGCCGTTACAAATCAATGTCAACAATTTGCGGCATCTCATCAATCTACACTGACCAGTCAAGAACGTCAATTGCTGTGGAAGCAGTGGCAAGAGAAAGTTCCTGTAGAAGCCTTGTTGTCACAATATATGGCTAAGAAAGCAGCTAAGGAAATTCCTGTTACTAAGAATCCTCCTGAAGTTCAAGCGAAGGTTGATGAAGCAAAAACACTGGAATGGAACACGATTCTCAGTAAGCATGCTGCACGAGTGGTACAGGGCCCTGAGGCCGATCAGGTGCGTAGACGTTTCTCTCATAGAATCATGGGCAGTAGATTTGTGATGACAATAAAACAAGAAGATGACACTGCCCCGCGAGTCAAGGCAAGGTGGTGCCTCCAGGGGCATTTGGATCCCGACCTGACGAAGAAAATTGCCGCTGGTGATTTGCAATCTCCAACTTTGTCCCAGGTTGGCCGTAACTTGGTTTTTCAACTGATAGCAAGCCATCGTTGGAAAATGTTGTTGGGAGATGTCAAGGGAGCCTTTTTGTCCGCTGGAGAACTTCCCAAACAATACAAGCCTCTATATGCCAGACTTCCAGCAGGTGGAATCCCAGGTATACCAGATGACGCGTTGATAGAAGTGTTAGGTCATGTCTATGGTTTGAATGACTCACCATGTGCTTGGTTTGAACGCCTCAAACAAGTGTTGTTGGAATCTGGGTTTGAACAGTCACGTTTTGATTGTTGCTTGTTCTACATGCGAGACAAGAATCAACAGTTGTCTGGTGTATATGGTATCCATGTTGATGACTGCGCCACTGGAGGACAAGGTCCTGAGTATGAAGCAGCTTTGGCACATTTGCGCAAGTCTTTTGAGTTCAGGAAATGGCGAGAAGGCAATGGTGATTTTTGTGGCTCGTCATATATCCAAGACCCTGTCAACTTTACCATACAAATGTCTCAAGAGAAGTTCATTCAAAAGATCCGTCCTATGCACTTATCTAAACAAAGACAATGTGAAAAAGAAAGTTTGTTGACGGATAAAGAGGTGAGCTGCCTCAGAGCAATCAATGGTAGTTTGAATTGGTTGGGTACTCAATCGCGACCAGACTTGGCAACACAAGTGTCATTCTCTCAGCAGTCATTTCCAGCCCCGACAGTGTCCGATGCGATCGCTGTCAATCAAGCAATTCGCCGTGCCAAACAGCATGCAGACCAAACGGTCACATTTTGTCCGATCAGACCAGATCGCTTGGCAATCATGTGTCACTCCGATGCTGCCTTTGGAAATGCTAAGGCAGGGGCTACACAGGCTGGCTTCATTATTAGCTTCACTGATCAAGCAATCAATGAGGGTAAGATGTGTCAGTGGTCACCTGCGTTTTGGAGAAGCCATCGTTTGCCCCGAGTAGTGAACTCAACTTTGAGCGCTGAAGCCCAAAGCATGTCAAGCGCCATGAGCATGTGTGAATGGGTATCTTTAATCCTTGCTGAAGCCCTTGAAGGTAAGCGATATCCCCATAGCTATTGGAATCAAATCTCAAGTCGTAAGGTTCTTATCGTTACCGATCGTAAGTCCTTGTTCGATCACTTGATTTCCAAATCGTCCCCCACACTTGAGGATAGAAGAACTGCCATCGATATCATTATTCTAAGGGATAGTGTAAATAGGCTGCAAGCTGTGGTACGTTGGATCCCCACGGATAGAATGTTGGCCGATGCCTTAACAAAAGAAAACCCCGATGCGTTTGATTTGCTGCGTGGATGCATTCGGACTCACCAATATCAAATCAGTCCGGAAGCAAGTGTGCTTGAGCTTAGAGCCAAGGAACGTGACCGACGTCGTAAGTTCATGCAAAAACAGCCCAAGCCCGCCAAGAGTTGTCCGGAAGAAGTGATGTCATCCAACAGTTTTAATCAGCCGAAGTAGTTCTACAAATAATCTCAAGTTGCAAGAAAGAGACATGTGGCATGTATAGTCGCCTGCAGTCATGGACATGTACATCCCGATCAAAAATCAAGTTTTTGCCGTTTTGTGATGTTGCCATAGGTTTGCATAAGAGGTACAGGTATACTGAAGCCGTATGTTTTTCTGCAGAATATTGTGAGCAATATACGTGCTGGCCATCCGCAGCCAGAACCTGACTCAGAAGTGTGCAAAACAGGGCACATCTAATTTGCTTAAGTTTGCAAGCATGACCGTGCAAGCATTCCCGAAGCAGTTGCATCCCAGTTCTCCCACTTGGACAGTGGAAGATTTCAACGTTTGTGTGAATCTTGTGCATAAGGCTCGCCAGCATGGAGCCTTTCCAGCTGTTATGGAGCGTGTTCAGGCTTTGGAACAAAGCACTTCGTCTGAGACTGGATTGGTTGTTTCATCGATGACAGATGCCTCCAAGCGCCGTTGTGAGGAAGAGCCGCCTCGCGAAGTCGTGGTGCCATACTCTAGCGGCTATTCTGGTGGCTCAGGCATGTCTTCCAATCCCATGCCAAAGAGTGGATCTCCTGTGTCGATGATGATGCCTAGTCCTGAAGACGAAGAATTACCACCCGGCATTGTGTCAGTGGAACACTGGGGAAGATGCCTGGTGCCGTTCGGAAAGTTTGAAAATCGCAAGGTGTACCGAGAAATTGCTTTTGGTCACTCAGAAGAGATCCGTAGCTATCGTTCTTACCTGTTTGCTCATTTCAGCTCAGGTTCCGCCAAATTGCGGGATCTAGTTTTGTATATGAAAGCTGCCGGCGTGGACGCCGATGAAGGTGCCAAGATTCCGGGCACATCGGTGACCCGAAAGTTTGCATAAGGATGCGAACAAAGTTTTTCAAAGTTTTGGGAGTGTAAGATCAGAGCCAGGCCGAAGGGTGGAACATGTCGCAGGGACTTTTGGCCCATGTGGAGCGAAAAGGCCGCTCGGGGTGTGCGGCCCGCTACCAACATATATATATATATATATAAAGAGTCTATATCTCCACGCTTGTTGATATCCCCACACTTGTTGAACTCCCCCAGCAAATTGGTCAAGGCGCCCCGGGAGCAGCATGGCTTCGATGCTGTGGAGGGCACCTCCCTGCAGGATCGAAGCGATAGAATGGCGATCCAAAATTCGGGATTGAACAAGTGGGATAAAATTATCAATATACTAATGGGGTCTACAGTGTGAATAATATTTCAATAATCCAACAAATCACTGATAATTGGAAAATGGGTTTGTCTGAAAATAGGGTATATTCCCAATGAAATAGCCATTTAAAAACGGGATAATGATCAGCAAAACCATTGGGTAAAAAGGGGTTTTCCCAACATTTTCAGACACACCCAAATGAGTAGGGTATTTATAATCATCAGTGATTATCAATCCCCCAACTTTCAATATACTAATGATACCCCAACTATCATTAATCACTGATGGGTAGTGAAAAATCACTAATGATATCATTATCGCCATCACTAATGGGGTATCAATCCCCCAACTTTCCATCCATCCCCAGCCTTGGATGCCAAGGATTGACCGTGTATCCAACAATATGGCAGTTTGGGATAGGTCACACCTGGGGACAATGTAACCTTGATTGAAGATATTCATCCAGATAATGTATTTTGGGCAATAGAATGGCATTATAGCGGATTACCCCAATCAATATTATATCTCAATATATTGTGAGGATTGGGATGGTTCTTATTGAACTGTTATATCAAGTATTGTTGGAAGAATGCAATGAAATAGAATGAACAGATATTCGTTATAGATACTTGTCCAGGTGATATTGAGATATCAGATGTATAGATCTATTTTAAATTAGAACAGCCTCACTGCAAGGTCGCTGGAATGATCGTTAGTAGGGGTAACTACCCCAAAATGGCCTGAATTTAGATCAATGAATTACACAGATATCATGGGATGCCAAAGTTTTAAGATATTTGAATTGCCGCGGTGCGTCATACGAATCTAGACTATTGGCAAGGGATATTGTTATGATTGTTGGGATAGTTCTGCATGTTGGGATGAGCTATCTGCAATGCTACAAACCAGCCCTGATTGTCAACCATCTGGGGCTATTTAAATCATCCCAAATAGGGAAATACATCTTAGGCCATCATTGTTTCTTTCACCCCGTTTTTATTGGCGCCTAAAAGTATCTAGGTCCTACAACATGATCTGGCCACCATGACTCGGGATTCAAGCGCAGGTGGAGGTCTCGTGGTTGGCCTTTCGGGTGGTTCACAGCCCTGAATTTAAATGGTCGCCGATGATCCAAACATGGACTCTTTGAACTGCCAGGATCAAATAGCTGTGTATTCAAGTCGCTTCGCGACGAATACCGCTTGCGCCCAGGGAATAGGACAGAGAGGAAAGAAACGGGCCTACTTGGCCCAATCAAGCAGGCTGGGGTCAAACTTGGGCGTCCTTGGCCATAAGTTGGGCCGACTCCGGCCAGTTGGCTCCAACTTGGACCCAACTTGAGCCCAACTGGAAACCAACATGGCTTAACATGCGCAACTTGGTCCTGTGTAGGGGCATCTGGCCAAGACAGGCCCAATTTGGGGAACATGGCCTCGCACGAACCCCCATGAAAATCATGAAAGCGAAAGCACGGTGGAAATCGTGTCGTATTGAGTCCGCAAATTGGCCCGAGTGGGCCCAGCTTGGGCCGAAGTTGCGCTATCTTGGGCCCAAGTTGGGACCTTGTTGGCCAATGTTGACCGTAAGTTAAGCCAATGTTGCCGACATGTGGGGTCGAAACGGTTCATCTGGACGAGGTTGGGACGATCTGTAAAATGTGCAAATTACCGTAGTCTCGTGCACTTTTTGGCGAGGGGTTGATCCTGAAAATGACCCCCCCCCCCAGCTGAAAGTTGTACCAGTTGAGCAGACCCGTTCGTATCATCCGCTACCACGCCTCGGCACTTTCGGTGCGGGCGGATTTGTATAGATATACATGTGTATATATGTGTAACACTCTCTCTCTCTCTCTCTCTCTTTCTCTTTCTCTTTCTCTCTGTCTCTTTCTCTCTGTCTCCCTCCCTCCGCTCTCCGCTCTCCGCTCTCCGCTCTCCGCTCTCCGCTCTCCGCTCTCCGCTCTCCGCTCTCCGCTCTCTCTCTCTCTCTATATATCTTCCAAGATATGTATACATATGCATGAACATAAAACGCAATTCATGGTCGAAAATCCCACATTTGATGATTTGCGGACATAACTTTGGACCTTCAAAATGGATTGGTGTCCAGG
The DNA here is from genome assembly GCA_947184155.2 of Cladocopium goreaui. Classification (NCBI taxonomy): domain Eukaryota; class Dinophyceae; order Suessiales; family Symbiodiniaceae; genus Cladocopium; species Cladocopium goreaui. The sequence continues at coordinate 598,145 of CAMXCT020000591.1, read as the reverse complement.
ATGTTTGGGACGCAGCCGTGGGCGACTCAGAGTCTTCCAATGCCATGGTGAACCAGGAGGAAATCGCATTTAAGAAGGCCTTACCGATCAAGAATAGGAAAATCATCTGCACATGGATCTAGAGATATCTAGAGGGCGGATTTTCCGGTTCGTGGGGTGACAGCTCGTTGTGGCCTGAGGTGAGCACACCATCTTTCAGTGAACCCCAGGAGGTTTCGTTGCGCCCAGAGATGTGTGCAGCTGACTGGCCGTGGACGAGGGGATATTTGATTTCCTTCTTGATGGTTGTGTATGAATGAATTCATATGATATTTATATGTATATATTATACATATACATATACATATACATATACATATACATATACATATACATATACATATACATATACACACAGTGTATGACAATATAATATGCACACCTATACCCTCTACCAAGTGTCCTGGGTGCATCCCTTCCCTTGTGCCCAGTGTTGAAACCCACAAGTATTTGGCGCTTCAGCCCCGAATTAAACAGGGTTGATGGATGTTGATATTGATTACCCCTTGAGAAGGTCCTTATTGTGTGTGGAGGTGATTTTGAATTTTCAAATGCTTGGGGCCGGGGCAGAGCACTCGCTTTTTTTCGTGCAAGGTGTCAAACTGTCAGCATTTCGTGCGTGAAAGCCTAGAAGAATTGGTTCGGAGGCCATCCTGGCCTCCTGACCATCCTGGCTGCTTCGCCTGCCCCATTTTCGATGGAATTTCAACAAGGAGTTCAAACAACAATTCATGTGCTATAATGTGCTCATCACTTAGTATTCGGTTGAGAAACATGAGTACAACCCACTCTCAGAAGCAGGACAACCCCAGTTTGTGGACATATATTTACAAGGGCTATTGATTATATGACCATTTTGTGTTGCGGACAAAAACCAGAGATTTGTTTGAGACTGGCAAGGACCAGGCCCCACGAATTTATGTTTTGCAGGGATAATCATTCCATCAGGATTGTGATTTCATAGAATTTTGCAGATGTATCGTAGTTGCAAGAGTTGAAACCCACTAAACCTTCATGGATTCATGGATCATCTTATGTCCATTCCTCATTGCTCCTGGGTGCTGAAGTCCAGTGTCGACTGCAGTTTTGGAGGTCGTATTCCACACTTGTTCTTGCGATGTTTTTCGTGAACCCAGTGGGCTATCCGGTCTATACCAGTGTTTCTTGATTACAGTATCCTATCCTTTTATTGTTGGCAAGTGTTGGCAACATATCCCATGTCGGAAACCCAAACACCCACTTCTCTTGGTCAATTTCCAATGTTTTTCGAACAACCCCATTTCCGTGGGTCAGAAAACTTACCGCCGGACCGCTGTCTCAGGGGCCATTTGAAAGCCGCAGGTGCAACCCTGAGAGCGGGACTGCAGTTTGCCTGGTCTGTGGTGGATTTGATCCTTTCAGATTTCAGAGATGCGGACTTCAACCAGACAAAAGTGGATTATGTGGATTATGTGGATTTCACAACAAAACAAGTCGATTTAGCCAGAATATGTGGATTTGACCAGCTTCCACTAGGATTTTAAGCAGATAACAATTTGGATTTCAACCAGGAGATCGTATCGTTTTCAAAATTACGAGCCAATCTGATCGCAGATCCACCACGATGATGGTCCCCTGCTTTGAAGAAATGGCATCGTAATCCAAAGAAACAACTGTATATAGATGGTGAGAAAATGCTGGTAACTCTCAACTACTTTGTTGTTAGTATCATTATCTAAAGCCATTCGTTGGTGGTTGAGCTTGGCGGTTTCCATTGGAATCTGGGATCCACCAGGATCCACCGAATTACACTGCAGTTTCCGGTCGCCAACATCCATGCCGTCTCAGGTGCTCCATTGACGTTGCGCAATCAGCAGGTGCCCCTTGCATCAGTGTTCGGGAAGAGAAGAGTAATTAGTAAATCGTGGCTAAACTTGGGTAAGCGGTTGGTGAATTGATTGATGTTTTGCATCTTTTGGCCGTATTCTGTGAATTCTGTATTCTTTTTACGGGTTGTTTGAGGTTAGCCACTGAGGTTAGCCACCCATGGGACTATGCTGGTTTTGGTTTGGTGATTCCCTCCGTGCGTCAAAATTTGGGTCCAAGAAATGATTGAAACGCCCAACTGAGCCAAATCGAGAAATTGTGCTTCTTCGATATAGTGGATTCACTTCTTGCCAGTCTTTTCATATCTTTTCATATTTCCATTTTTGTTGCTTCAAACTTTCAAACCGAAGCGGTTGCTCAACCCTCCAGTTGTCCAAGTGAGGTCGCGGACTGGCTGCACCGCTTGGGCTATCTGAACGAGCAGCGGAAGGCGCCAGGGAATGTTTGAAATGGCGAGATCCTTCACCAGCGACAGCTATGGATTGAATATCCAACTGACGAGAGGGACTGAATCATGTCATTTGGGGATGGGTCAAAACCTTGTACCCCTGGTGAACCTCAAAATAGCTGGTAAATGGATGTTCATCCCCCTAAAAATGGTATGTATAGGTATTGATCCATACCCATTTACTGTCATTCAACGATTTATTATCCAGTGAAGTCATAAAGTCATAGGTGACTGGAGAGGAGTAGAAGCGACTGATCGAAGCTACAAGATGCAAGGTCAACAAGGCTAGGGATTTTCATTGGCACTTCAGCCCAGCATCTATTGAGTAATGTGGTAAATTGTGGTAAACAAAATGCCATAAACAAGCCCCAAGGACTTACCTTAAATAGATGGTCAAAATCATCACCAAATGCAGATCCAGCCAATGCTGGAAGCTTATGGGAATGATTCATCGGAGATCACGCAGACATTTGGTTGTGTAGTTCGACGTCTCCGGATGATTCTTTGGCGATGATACGATTGTCGCCCATAGATTATACTTCATGTTGGGGATGCATCTATTCCCCTTTATGCATCTACATAACATATATGGAATCAGTGTATGTATCCTCGTATTAATATAGCTATGTCAGTGGCATGCACTTCATAAATCACCTGCAGCCGCACAGGTCAATTAGCACATCGATTGTGTCAACACACGTGAGACATGGGTGTTTAAAGATGGAGGACGGAGATCCATCCAACAATGATCACTGCGCCACTGGAAGCTGCTGTTCTCTCACGCATTTGCCAAAACCGATGGTCTAAAATGGCGAACCTTTGAAAAAAAACAAACCAGTTTGGATTCATTTGCAGAACGCAAATTTGACAACACATTGTAATCACTTTCAAAAAATCATGACAATCTGAGCTAGCTAGCCTACCAAAAACACGTAGACAACATCACACCAGAATGTCTGCCATGTCTGGTGCGGAGAAATGTCCGTTGGAACAACTCCTGCAAGCTCTCAGCCAGATGGATCAAGCAGCCATCGAGCAGGTGCTGTGCAAAGTTTTGAGGGTCCCAAGTTGTAATCATCACCAAGATATCAAGATATCAAGATGGATCATCTGCTCCCATCACCCTAATCACAGCCCTCTCAGACCCCGTGAACAGATTGACTACGATTACCCTCTGGTAAACTAACATAGCTATGGAAAATCACCATTTTTCATGGGTAAATCCACTATTTCTATGGCCATTTTCAATAGCTATGTTAGTCATTACCAGAGGGTACATGCCACATCATGACACCTGTGGGAGCGCCTTGACAGGAGAAGCTCAATGCAAAGTTGCAGGTCATGGGACAGCTGTGGCGGTTGTCTCAACAGTTAGAGGTGTTTTTTAGCAACCGAAACAGGGGATTTCACATGGTTTCACCAAGGAAAATGGAGGTTGAAGCAGCTACCAAACATCGAAGTTTCTTTTTTTTGGTGAACCAACAGAATTGATCAGAAATGAGGGTAGGAATTTAGCTTTCCAACAATAATGAAGATTCAAAGAACACTAAAACTAGATAGACAATACAGGCATCTGACAAAGTCGTACCTGTTTCGCGAAAAACACGTTGTACCGTTGGGGAAAGCGTTTCGGAAAGTCGTGCCTTTAGCAAGAATGCAGGGGAACTCTGGAGTCTGAGGTCATGTTACTCATCACTATTACCCTGTAATTTCCATGTTTGGGGAATGTTGATTAGTTGAAGGTCGGACGGAGTTGAGGTGGTGATCTTATTGATCTGGATGTTTGTCCCATATTATTCTAGTATGGAGTCTCAAGCCTTTTGTCAGATTGTTCAACAATGGATGTTGGGCATAGTTAGAGGTTTTTCTCCACTAGAAGCAGAAGTACGGCGTGACACAGATCCAACGCATGTCCCAAACCACGCTTTCAGCAGCATGCTTTGAGTGGGGCGTGGAAACTAGCGAGACTATGTTGATATAGAGCTGCGCGTGAGGTTGACTGTAGCTGTAGCTGTTCTGGCTGCAATCATTTCACTGATTTTGAGGGTTCAGAAGGGAAAACCTGTGCGGGCTCATTTTCGGGCTCAGATAGATAGATAGATAGATAGATTGATTGATGATTGATTGATTATAAATAGATCAGATCAGATCAGATCAGATTAGATTAGATTAGATTAGATCAGAAAATCAGATTAGTTAGATACATAGATTGATGGATGAATGGATGGATAGATCGAGATGGAGGTAGCTATATATATACACAGTATATATATACAGTATATACATATACACAGTGTATATATATATACAGTATATACATATATACAGTATATACAGTATACGTATATATATATATGTATATGTATATATATATATATATGTATATGTATATATATATATGTATATATGTATATATATATATGTATATGTATATATGTATATATGTATACATGTGTATAATGAATGTATGTATGTATGTATGTATGTATGTATGTATGTATGTATGTATGTATGTATGTATATATGTATATATGTATATATGTATATATGTATATATGTATATATGTATATATGTATATATGTATATATGTATATATGTATATATATATATGTATATGTATGTATATATATATATATGTATACACACATGTATACAGTGTATAGATATACATATCCCCGAGTATCATGATTTTTGGATGGTAAAGCCAGTGGAATCCCTTGGCCATGCCTGGAAAGGCAGAGAATGACCTCCAAGCCTGTGAACTTGGGAGGCGGCCGTGGGAGTCTCCCAAATGGAGCGAAATCACCTAGAGATGGGCATCAATTCAGGTGTCAATGATTATAGGTAACTCAGATTGCTTCAAGCATGTTCTATCTGTGAGAATGATGTTCAACCCCAAGTTTCTGGACTCTTATCAGTTGCCCAATATCTATCATTTGGTATATCAGGCTGCATCCCTCGTCTCCCGACCTATCGAATTTTGACGTCATACATCCCCAATCCCCAATCCAGCCAGTAGAGGCACAATGTGGCAAACCCACCATTAAAATCTAAGAAACCTTTCAATTGGTGCGGCCCCAAACGTCGCCGTAGCAGGCTTCAAAGCGAGCTCTCCACTCGACTCGGTCGAGTCGCGCCATCCACGGCGCTTGCGTCACCTGCAGGGCCGGCGGTGCCCAGCGAAGCACGTCCTACGCCCTCGCAGCGAAAGTCGGGCGGCGTCACGTGGCTCTGGGCCATGAGTTTCTGCCTGCTGCTGATGGGTTTGTATCAGGCAGGACCCTCTTGGGCTGAAGACAAACCGATTTACCAAAGCCAAGGGCTGATGTTTAGATTGCAGTGACTTTTTGTTGCTTCTGACAAACCGACAAACCGGCCATTTGTTTCTGTTTGCAGAGTGCTTCAGTAAATCCAATGGCGTTGTTTGGTTTCAGTGAGATGCTAGACAAAACCCTAAACTGGGGGAGGGCTGTTTTTTCTCTGGCTCTGGTAAATGTGAATACCTCAAGCGACTATTCCCGGGATGCTCATCCAAGTAGTCCCTCAGGCATAATTTTCTCTTTCCTACTCATTGGTAAAAGGACGGTGATACGTAATCCCCCCCATTTTTCATGACCATTGTGTGTGTGAATGACGATAGATGGTAATTAATACCAATCACCTGCCCCAAAACAGTCTTTCCAGATTTTTCCATGCACATCATTGGTTTGGAACCTACTGACATCGTATCCATTCACCATTTTTGGTCGTCGGGAATGAAATGGTCTACATCATGAGTGTATCCCAAACCACCTATTGCCCGTACATGCTGGGACTAGATATTACTATGATATTTAATTCAAACTCATTTGAATGAGGGTGAATGCCAGATTGACCAATTTGAGGTTGGTTTTTGAACCGTACTGGGCTCAATTAAAATGGTCACCCTCCCCTGTCTCCCGAGAAGGTCCTCGTGTTGCCCCAACCATATATCCGCAAGAATTTGTAAAATCATCCACAGTTCAGCAGCTGAAGTCTGAATTTGAGTTGGTAAACTCCTAATTTTCAGTGGGCCAAAGTTGATTACATTCTATATTTTACAATTATGTATATACAATTATATGTATATATATATAATATTCCCCCCTGTTTTGGTTTGTTTTTCCAGCTTTATCCCCACACTTTTCGTGAGGCGTCTGCATTTGGGCAGCTCCAACGCCATCTGCAGCTTCGCAGCGAAGCCCCAGCGACACCGAGCCTCAAATCGGCCTCGGAGTCGAAGGCCGTCGATCGGCGATCCACTGTTGATTAATGGTGAAGTGAACTGGGATTCAGATACACTAACACTAACTAACTAAATAGATATATATATATATATATATGTATATCGAAATGTAAGCGATAATCATATAAGTTAAACGGGATCAGAATTGTAAAACGGAATTGTAATGGTTCAATGGGCTTGAACTGGAGAAGGTAACTTGGGTAAACCCATTAGATGGGAGATGCAGCAACAAACACGGTGATTGTACTCAGCAAGACTGAGGTATATCCAGAGAATGTGGTTAATCCAAAAACATAGACCAAACCCAATTCCAGCATGTGGGTGGTTTTCTCAACCTTCCAGCATCGGGGTTTATCTATGTTTAGGGCTTGCCAGATTCCAACCGGAAACGTATATGTATATATATATATATATATGTATATATGTAATTATGTATATATATATATATCTGCCCAGTTTACCCTTGTCGGAACCACCAAGGTTGGGGGAACCTTCAAAACTGGCGATAGCACCCGAAAACTTTCGAGTCGATGGTGCATGAATCCAAGCATCTTTTTTGTGGGATCAACATCCATTTACCAAGCATTTTGGTGTTCATCAGGGTACCGAGCTTTTGAGGCTTTTGAGGCATACCCAAACATGCAGCTCCCAAGAAAGGATGGGATGACCACCTATCAACTAAATCTGTGGAAATTATACACATATACAAAACACATACAGTCCAAAAACAACGACCTCGCCCCATAATATGATGGCAAGTATTGGAAGCTCCTGTACCCCAAAATGATATTCCTGCAAGTTTGTGAAGTATCATAGCTTGCCCCAATCAATACTCTGGAAAGCAAAGCTGGCAGAGACAATCCCCTGATTCTGGGCGAGTATGCTCTTCCAAAGTCAATATTTCCATTGCGATGCTTGTTTCCAGAGAAGAATGGGTAGATGCACACGAACGTCAACATCAACTCGACACCATCAGAAAACAGTATGGAACCCGAAAGAACGCAATTTCGCTTCCCCATGCCATGGCATGCCATGGCAAAATATCATTTTCTAGGTCACTTTTGCCGGGCTCCACTTAAAGCCACGCAGAGCCAGGTTTCGCATATGGCCAGCGATCAAGTGCACCACTTGCGAGTTCAGTCCATGTGGGAAGGAAACGGGAGTTCTGGAGACGAGCTCACCATGATAACCCCCGCACCATCAAAGTCCCTCAAACTCGGAAGCACGACAGACTCCAAAGCAAATTCTGGATATGTATCAGACACTCAACAGCCAGAAACAGTAGCTCAGGGTGACAAAGCAGAAGAAATCAGAGAAGCTGATGCAACGCCGCCACTAGAAGAGAGGCAGCCTGACCTGATGAGTGAGGAGCAAGTTGAACCCAGAGCATCAGCCACCGAAGAGCCAGAAACAGCAGCTCAGGTCGACAAAGCAGAAGAAACCAGAGAAGCTGATGCAACGCCACCACAAGAAGAGAGGCAGCCTGACCTGATAAGTGAGGAGCAAGTTGAACCCAGAGCATCAGCCACCGAAGAGCCAGAAACAGCAGCTCAGGTTGACAAAGCAGAAGAAACCAGAGAAGCTGATGCAACGCCACCACAAGAAGAGAGGCAGCCTGACGTGATGAGTGAGGAGCAAGTTGAACCCAGAGCATCAGCCACCGAAGAGCCAGAAACAGCAACTCAGGTCGACAAAGCAGAAGAAACCAGAGAAGCTGATGCAACGCCACCACAAGAAGAGAGGCACCCTGACGTGATGAGTGAGGAGCAAGTTGAACCCAGAGCATCAGCCACCGAAGAGCCAGAAACAGCAACTCAGGTCGACAAAGCAGAAGAAACCAGAGAAGCTGATGCAACGCCACCACAAAAAGAGAGGCAGCCTGACCTGATGAGTGAGGAGCAAGTTGAACCCAGAGCATCAGCCACCGAAGAGCCAGAAACAGCAGCTCAGGGTGACAAAGCAGAAGAAACCAGAGAAGCTGATGCAACGCCACCACAAGAAGAGAGGCAGCCTGACCTGATGAGCGAGGAGCAAGTTGAACCCAGAGCATCAGCCACCGAACAGCCAGAAACAGCAACTCAGGTCGACAAAGCAGAAGAAACCAGAGAAGCTGATGCAACGCCACCACAAGAAGAGAGACAGCCTGACCTGATGAGTGAGGAGCAAGTTGAACCCAGAGCATCAGCCACCGAAGAGCCAGAAACAGCAGCTCAGGTCGACAAAGCAGAAGAAACCAGAGAAGCTGATGCAACGCCACCACTAGAAGAGAGGCAGCCTGACCTGATGAGTGAGGAGCAAGTTGAACCCAGAGCATCAGCCACCGAAGAGCCAGAAACAGCAGCTCAGGTCGACAAAGCAGAAGAAACCAGAGAAGCTGATGCAACGCCACCACAAGAAGAGAGGCAGCCTGACCTGATAAGTGAGGAGCAAGTTGAACCCAGAGCATCAGCCACCGAAGAGCCAGAAACAGCAGCTCAGGTTGACAAAGCAGAAGAAACCAGAGAAGCTGATGCAACGCCACCACAAGAAGAGAGGCAGCCTGACCTGATGAGTGAGGAGCAAGTTGAACCCAGAGCATCAGCCACCGAAGAGCCAGACACAGCGGCTCAGGTCGACAGAGCAGAACAAGGCAGACAAGCTTATGCAACGGCACCACAAGAAGAGAGGCCGCCTGACCTGATGAGTGAGGAGCAAGTTGAACCCAGAGCATCAGCCACCGAAGAGCCAGAAACAGCAGCTCAGGTAGACAAAGCAGAAGAAACCAGAGAAGCTGATGCAACGCCACCACAAGAAGAGAGGCAGCCTGACCTGATAAGTGAGGAGCAAGTTCAACCCAGAGCATCAGCCACCGAAGAGCCAGAAACAGCAACTCAGGTCGACAAAGCAGAAGAAACCAGAGAAGCTGATGCAACGCCACCACAAGAAGAGAGGCACCCTGACGTGATGAGTGAGGAGCAAGTTGAACCCAGAGCATCAGCCACCGAAGAGCCAGAAACAGCAGCTCAGGTCGACAAAGCAGAAGAAACCAGAGAAGCTGATGCAACTGGTTTGAAGAGTGTGAATGAATTGGTTGGCAGGTGTTGATTCATTTGTTCTTATAAACTATGTACATTATATATATATATTAAAGATACATGTTTTGATACACACATGCACATTCATTTTATTATGGGAATTGGGTTATAACATGTTATAACCATATTATTCATTTGTCTGGTGGAGAATTGATTGACACCAACAACCTGCGTGTGTGCATTACATGTCGATGTCCCTTCCTTGAGCTTGAGGCAGTAGGTTTATCCGCTGTTGGAAGGCAATGGACAGATGAAAACATCTTGCCATTTGGCACCCCTGCAGATTTTTTTTGACCAATTGTTGCTGATGTCATCCCCAAACAATTTTGCAACTATTGTTGGCAATTTGATGCAGTTCAAATGTGCAAAACAGCCTGCTTTCCGGGAGAATGGGTGGTATCTGAACGCTGGACAGGGTCTCATTTTCTAGACAGTTACCGCATGTACACATTGCAATTGTATCATGAACTTGGAGGTCTCCCTTTCCTTGAGCCATGATCAAGTTCCTCCCATCGAAATAGGCAACCGTAAGCAGAACCTCATGTTTTTATCTTACTGAGGCATCCTGGCACCGATCTGCGACAACGAAGGATGCGGTTTTCCTCGATGAATTCCTGTCGCTGTGTGACACGCATCTCATGGGCTCCAGCTGGAAGATGCTTTGATTCGCAATGGAAACGATGAGGATCTCATCAAGGAAATGCATCAACAATTGGGGGTTGCTTCAGAAATCGATGGATTTAGTCCACAGATTGTCTTGTTGTTACCCTTATCATGTCATTTATCTTGCATTTCACAGCCAGGATCAAGCGGATTCCCTTTGAAGAAATGACGACCTACTTTTCTTCCAGATGGGTTTGGTGGCTGTTTCCATCTGGTTGCCATCACCTCACCAGCTGGGTGATACCCTCGCTTTCATCATCCCACCTCCTATGTATTTGATGATGATGATGATGGCTGGTCATCCAGTTTCTCACTTGTCATTTGCTCGTCAATCATTTGGTGATATCCCCAGTTGTCATCATCTTCAATCCCAGATACCCACATTTTCGCAGTGTTCAGAACCCCTGTTGGTGCCTGTTGGTCGATGATTATAGGGGATTATACTACCCAGTACATTAGGAATTATCATGAGTTATCACTATCCATTTTGGGAATCCTTATGAACCAAGCTGGGTCTCCTGACCCCCAAGGAAGGCCACGCATTGCAACGCCACTCCCTGGCCCTGTGGCCTTGCATTTCTGGGCGGCTCGCGGACCTTGGCGCCCGACTGCAATGGAGAGGACGGGGAAACAGGCGAAACAACTGAGTTGGCCAAAAACTTTCAAAAATTGGGGGATTCTACTGATTTGGCCAACACACAAGTTGAATTTTTGACCTTAAGTTGGGATTTATCCAACAAGAAATGGCGGTTTTGCTGATTTGACCAAAAAACGATTCTGAAACAGTTTAATTATGATTCTACAAGCGCAAATTTGGATTTTACTGGTTCAAGTACCAACACAAAATGGGGATTGAAGTGGATTTAACCAACAAGAAATGCATGGTGGTCTAGGCCAATAGGATCCAATATATAGCAATGATGATTCCCAGGTAAATGGGGATATGGGTGGCAAAAGTCGTGAATTTGGTTCTGGATGATTTCTACACCGAGCCATTTTGACCTGGCAACCAGGGGGTTCCAGGGTTTTAGATTCCATAGCAATATCTGAAAATACACAAGGAGTAAAACATATCATAGGATATTGCACCTGAAGAAGCAACATGAAATCACAAGCGAAAGCTTAGATTTCAGCGACAAAAAACATTGGAGCCTTTAGCAAGAAGAAACAACAAGACTTTGGCACGGCCGGGGATAGAGCTTGGTACAGGGACTCCCAGATTTTGGTATGGCCGCAATTCCTAGAGCTAAGTGCCCAGGTTGCAAACCCTTTTGACGAAGCCAATGGGTCCAAAATTCAGTCGAGGTATGGGGTTCCACACTGTATATGAATACTACATGAACTATACATAAGTTCACATACATGCACATGCAGTTCATATACCCTCTGGTAAATTAACATAACTATGGAAAATCACCATTTTTAATGGGAAAACTCACTATAAATGGCCATTTTCAATAGCTATGTTAGTTTACCAGAGGGTAGTTGGGTAAACGGGTAACCCCCCAATCTCCGCAGCACCTAGGAGCCCAGCTTTCCAAGTTGGAGCCTCCCTTCGATGCAAGTCTTCTCCGAAAAGCTCTGGGAGAAAGAGGACAGCCCGGCGCAGGGCAAATTAACTGGGTACCCTCTGGTAATCAACCTGGCAATAGAAAATATATGAAAATCTCCCATTTGTAGATATTTGTAGTTGATGTTCCGATCAGGAGCTCCATTGAATTTTCATTTATATAGTGGATTTCCAACTGCCATGTACTACCTGACTACCGGATGATCCTTGGAGAACCTGGCAAGAGAACCTTGCTTCAATAGTTGTTGTTACAAGGTTTGGGGTTGCAAACCGACACAAGTCTGGACAATCACAGCGACTTCATGCGACTTCACAGTAACAGTAGCATAAATGATACTTAAGCCTGGGAAAACATCCAACATGAGTCTGTTGCCAAACAAACCCAAGAAGACCCTTGGCCAACGAAAGCCATTTTGCAGTTCCAACCGTTTCCATGCATTTATTCAGTTTTTCAGGTATCGAAGAATATATCGTTCAAACGAATAGGCCAATCCATTCAGTTAATTGACTGCCCGCAAAAAATCTCGGGTTTCCTGCAAGATTTGGCCCGGAAATCAATCCGGAAACATCGGCTCTACATGAATCTGCCATTTTCTATCACCGTGTTTGAGGGTTTTAACCCTCCATGTTTGTTGCCTTTTTTTTTCGTTTCAACTCCGACCCTCCTCCTGAAATCCCTAGATATTCCCCAAATCAGAATCCAATTCATTCAGCAGGAGTTGATCGAGCATTCACTTGGTGCTGCCATTGGCCTCTTGGCCGGCGCTTGGTGCTTTTGGTGACGATTCGATTAGGACTAGGACGACGTGTCAATGTACATAGAATGAACTGCGGCTGTGACCCGGGTGTCCCTGATGCGGTAGAGTTTCAAGGGACAAGCAAAATCAACGATGGATTGGTAGGAGACAAACGTATAAAATGGGGGGTCTACCTATCCAAAACCATTGTTAACTTGAATTCAATTTGCAATTTGCATGTAACTGGCAGGGGCTCATCATCACAGGGCTGGGCCAGCCGAACTCTGCGATCTAATGGTGGGTTGTAGCACTGTGATCAGTGCTTGGGTTGACCACACCTTTTCTTGTACAATATGCTGCCCACCCGGCACAAAACATGACAGATTTGGCTGGTGGTTTCAATTCGTGTGTGTTTTTCCATCCTGGCATGATAAACATCAAACACGGCAATTGAACATCCTACAGTAATATATATATATAGAATAATAGTAATATCAATAATATAATAGTAATATTATTAATAATAAAGATATATAATAGTAATATTAATAATAATGATAAATAAGTAATAATAATATAGCAATAATAAAAATAAATACTAGTAATAATAATAATGATAATAATAATGACAATAATAATAGATAACTAGTAATAATATAGTACAGTAATAATAATATCAATAATAACAATGGAGGTTTTAATGATTTCAATGGAAACTTCATCTATGACTGATATTCAATGGTTCAAACCACCAGGAAATGTGTAGCTCCAGCTGACGGCGAACGGTGCTGTTTGATGGTAGCATTTGGCCGCCAAGCTCGATGCGACCCATGCGGGATCTGGAGAATTTACGATGCACTGTGGAGAAAGACAATGGTAGTTTCAAGATGTTTCAAGATGTTTCAAGAATTGATCCTTTTTCCACTCATGCCTTGAATGAGAAGGGACTTGAACAGGATTTTCAGGTGGGTTGAACCCAACAGGTTATACAATGGTTATACAATGTTATACATTTCCTGATGTCCTTTAACTTTTGCAATTACCAGCCTAAACTCATGTCACTTCCAGACACCGTGATCATGCAGCACCTTTGCTGATGACGCCACGATCCCAAGGCTTTGCCCAAAAAAAGTTGCAGCAAATGCAGAAAGTGTTTGTGTAATGCTATCACATGGAAGCCTTATTTTGAATGATACATGATCACATCACCCAAACTTACCAATGTTTGGATAGTTTGGATGTGTTGAAATTGTTGGAAACCTCCAGCATAGATTTCGGGCTCTGAAAGTCAAGAGCCTAGTTACGAGACAAGCAGTACTATGTACTGGATCCACCATTGGGTGAATCTTAGTTCTTCAGTGAGTACCCCAAAAGAACAGAGTTGAACAGACACTTAAAATTTCAATTTTGGGTCCAGTTGATTTGAAGCAACGCGGGGTTCGTGCACATCCCAGTGATAGCTAGTAGCCAATGCCAACTGATCAGTGGAAAGAAGACCTGCGCGACGGCGGAATCCGAGTACCTGATTCATTTTGAGCTAGAAATGGTGGCCTCCGAATAAGCTCCAAAATGCTTGGGTATGAAGCACATGCATTTACATATTATATAAAGACATATGAAAATACATGTTAAATACATATTAAATACATATTGAATACATATTACAATGTATATAATTATATATATATGTATATACCCTGCAAGCCAAAAAACTGGAGATGTCATATCCTCAAGATTCAACTTTCCGGGTAGCAATGAGAGGAGAGCCTGAGACCTTGGTCATTTCGGTCCGTTCTGCGTTGCTGACGGTAAAATAACCCCCGGAGACCAACAAGCTGGAACCCTGGAGATAGGTTAACGTCATGGATTATGCATGGACTGTATATGATTGCATCATGTTTTTTTTGGCTTCGGGACCTTCTGCGGCTTAAATTGCATCTAACTAGGAGATGTTGGAATGTATTCCCAACCATTTCCATCCATTTCGAAAGGGTCAGAGATCATCCCACGGTGAACTCTGTGGCCGAATGTAGAAGTTGGATTTTATTGGGATTATGAAATTCCCATTAAATTCCCATTAAATTCCCATTGGATTCCCAGAAATCTCTACCCTTCACTTTAAGTTCCCATTCTTTGATCCGGGTTCGTACCCTGCCGCTTCAAAGAGCGTCAGAGAGTGTATCTTGGTTGGCTAGTAGGGTCCAAGCACCTTTTCAGAGTATTTGGGGAGCTACAGATTGGTGGTTTCAAGTATATTTGTTATGTTCAATTCTGTTCGGGATGACGATCACCAATCGACTTTTGACTTTCATATGATTTAATGATATTTAATGAATAGAATGTATATACCCGCTCCACCAAACTAACATAGACCGCATAGACCCTGAAACTAAGACATGTTTTTAATCGTTTTTTGTGGACAGCAATCTTTCAACCCCCTCTTTGGGTTGTCTGGGATGGATGGCTCATGAGAGGTGCCAAAGTCAAGCCCCTTGGAGCTGCAGCAAGTGTGGGCGTCCGTGATGAGCGTGGCTGCCCAGATCTGCGGACCTGGGGTCAGGTTTTTTTTGTAGATAGGGTCAAGTCAAATATCCAAATTTGTATTCAAACTATTTATAGGCCATAAATATATATATATAGAGTATATATATATATAGTATATATATATATAGTATATATTTATATATAGTATATATATATAGTATATATTTATATATAGTATATATATAGTGCTGTTTTTACCACAGCACTCATAGGCGTTGACATGCCTATTCCGTGAAGTATTGGCTGAAAAGAGCCGCGGAGCGAGTTTCATGAGGCGTTGATCACCCCTCCTTGTCCAATCGATTCCAGTGACTCTTCATATCCTACTTGAGCACTTCTACCGCTTGCACGGTAGCGGAGCCTGCCTACGGGCGGGCGTGAGACCAGGGACCTACAGCCTCCTACTGCGAGAGCCATAGGAGGAACAACATGGCGGAGAAGCAGAAAAGGATAGAGAAGACGCGAGAAGGAGTTCCCATTTGGGATGGAGATGCCGGAACATATCAGGAGTTTGAAGAGAGCGCTTTGCTGTGGGAGCAATCCATAGCAATGCACAAGCGCTACTTGTGCGGCCCGAGGCTCCTCACAGAGCTGACGGGCACTGCTCGCAGGTTCACTGTGGGCAAGCATCCCGAATGGCTCTCCTTCAATGGAGGCGTGCAGCGGCTTCTGACGTACCTGAGGTCAAACTTGGGCCTTCCACAGATGCCTGAACTGACGGATCATTTGAGCCGTTACTTCCGGCAGTCCAGGCGCAAGAAGGGAGAGACCATGAATGAGTACGTCACTAGAAAGTCAGAACTGTATGCAAGAGCTCGACAAGGACTCCACAGGGTGATGTCGCACTATGAGAAAAAGAAGCCAGCGTGGGAGAAGAGCTACGGCGGCTATAGCCGTCTGGGGTCCATCGACCCTTGGGCCAACTACAGGAGAACACCCTCCCTGGCTGGCAGCCAGAACCTGAATGCTGAGGAGATTCAGGATGACCGGGAAGCGCTTGCTCGACCTGATGATCAAGCTGAGGCCACCGAGGATGCCATTGAGGAGCGAAGCTCCACTGGTCCAGGTCCTTCAGGAGATTCCTGGAGTTATCCGGACTGGTGGTCAAATGACTGGTGGAGTACCTCTTGGACACCTTCCGAGAATGCCGACTGGAATGTGGAAGCCCCTGAACTACTACCAGAGTATGTTCAGGGCTGGTACCTCTTGTTTGATTCTGGCCTGGACACCAACGAGCGCAACATGATCGTGGCAGCCCTGAAGGGCGACTTCACTATGACCCGAGTGGCACAGGAGCTACGCAGCCAGTGGACTGATGAGGACCTGCGTCGCCGAGATGCAGCCAATCGTCACTCCAGCTGGTGGGTGGATGAGAATGAAGAGGCCGAGTCTGAGGACTATGACACGGCCTGGGTTGCCCAGGCTCACCGCAACTTCAATGACGAGGGCCTCGCACTCCTGGGTGAAGCCGAAGATGTGGCTCAAGAAGCCCTAGCCATGATGGAGCGCGGGCGTCGCACCTTGAAAGAGGCCAGACAGAAACAACATCAGGTGAGGATGTCCCGGAAGTACTACCGCACCACCTTCAAGCCCTCTGGAAGCACTTCGGCTGTAGCTTCTGGCACAGATCAAAAGTGCTTCCGATGTGGTGGTCCTCACAAGACTTCATCATGTCCAAAGGCAATGGCAACAACGACAGCTTCTTCAGCCGAAGAGCAGGCTGCACCTTTTATCTGTTTTGCACAAGACCAGATCACCAAGGACCATGAGATTGTGGAGCCCTATGTCCCGGACGACCTCGAGGTGAACTACCTGGATGCTGGGTTCTCCGATGCTTGCCCAGAGGCCTTCTTTGATGTCGCCGACACCAACAGCATAGGGCCTATCTCCACTCAGATGGCCGTCGAACAAGGCAAGGCTGTCGTTGATGGAGGGGCCACAAAGACCCTTGGTAGCGTGGTGGCCCTCGAGAAGATCATTGCCCTCAACAAGTACAAGCATGGGACTTCTCGTTTGGCCGACCTTGACTTGGAGAACAAGCCTACGTTTGGTTTTGGAAATTCATCAAAGAACCAGTGCGTGTCCACAGCCTCACTCGAGGTTCAAGCAGATGGTAGACCTGGACAAGTACAAGTACATGCGTTGGATGCGGGAGCAGGACCTGTGCTGTTCTCCATTGAGTCCTTACGGGCCTTGGGAGCAATCATCGACTTCTCTGAGGACATGGTCGTCTTCCGCAAGATCAACCCGTCCAAGATCATCAAGATGGAACGTTCGGCCACTGGCCATCAGCTGCTGCCCATGACTCAGGATTGGTACAGTGATGCTCAGAGCACTGCGCAGCCAGTGCCGAGCTTGAATGCTTTCCTGTAGGGACAACTCCTTTCTTTCCGTGCGCCTGAGATGGAAAGGAAGGTCAGTAGCGATGTTTCAGGCACTTTTCACAACCCCTTGAACATGGTTGGTGATCCTAGCATTCATGATGATGTTGGGTGTGTTGTTCATGATCATGTGGTTGTTGATGAGGAAAAACTTTCCCAGGGTTTCCATGGACATGTTGGAAAAATCTCAGACAGCAGTCAGTGTACAGAGCCAGAACAACCTCCTCCTGCAGCTCTCCAGCACAAGCTAGACGAGATCCCCAACGAGTCAGTGAACAAGAGCCATGCCTCGTGCCACCAGAAAGGAATTGGTGGAAGAGCTCCTGATGACCTTTGGCGAAACAGCTCCAAAGCAGTGGAGCATCATGGAGATCGAGAGTCGCCTCTTGGAACTCAAGGAAGCCAACGGGATGGTCACCCAGAAAGGGAAGGTACGGCCACCGATGCGCCATGCCATGATCGAACTGAACAAGGCCAGCAAGAAGAAGGCCGACCTGGTGGACTACGTGAACAACAAGCTCATGGTGAAGACCCGCGGCACCGAGACCATTCAGGAGCTGCAGCGCTTGGGCACCAAGAAGATCTACCAGACCACAGCCGCCTCTCCGGAGGATCCTGTGGGGTTCGGGGAACACTGCAGTCTGCAGTACCACGAGCTTCTAGCCCAACACCCACAGTATGCCAGCTGGGTCGTGAAGACCGCCACCGAGGGGGAATGCGACTACCGCCTGGCCCGTCTGGCCAATTGGCTCCAGAGCCCAGAGGCACAGCATCCGATGCCGACCTACAAGCAGACCTCCAGCGGCTACAAGAACACATCGACGCCGGCCAGCGGCTCGAATGGCAAGACCGAGACCATGATGATGCAGATGATGCAGATGATGCACGCCCTCAAGGAGGACGTGGACAATCTGAAAGCCGAGAGGCCTCACAAGAAGGTCGAAGCATCCAGTGTCTCCGAGATGACAGAGTCATCAACAGGTTCTTTTGTGCCGATCCCACAGTAGCTTCAGCTGAGAGTGTAGAAAACTTTAATTTGTCACAGGCGGGAATGCAGGTCGACAGTGAGCTCTGGAGGGGCTCATGGGAAGCCTTACCTGAGCAAAAAGTAAGACACTTGTCCCATTGCAGTGACAGATTGATTTCAAATGCCTTTGAGGCCCTGCTATCACACCAGCGCATAGAGCTGCTGGAAGTGGCATGTTCGGCCGACAGCGTGCTGTCTCGCACCATGCAACAAAAGAAAGGTGACGAGGGTGCGGCCCGACGCTGCTCACTTTTCAATGAGTATGATTTAGGAACCAACCAGGGGATTCACAAAGTCATTCAAGATATTGACCATTATAAACCAAAACATGTTTGGCTTTCTCCGGTTTGTGGACCTTTTTCAGTGATGCAAAACATCAATCAGAGAAGTGAAGCTCAGAAGGAGGCCCTTTCTGAGAAGCGCAAAGCTGCCATGAAACAGTATGTCGGTTGCAGTGTCATATATACGTACTGTATTCAGCATGGTATACATGTCACTTGGGAATGGTCACAATCATGTCAGGCATGGAGGCTTCCAATGATGCAGGAACTGGTGAAGAAACACAATCCATGGTTTGCTGTGGTACGGGGTTGTCGTGTTGGTCTTGTTGATGATGAGAAAAATCCAATTTCAAAAGGCTGGAAACTCATGACCACTCATGCTTTGTTGGCAAAAAGGATGAACATGCCATGTAGTTGTGGGCCTCACCAGAAACATGTGAAGTGCGAGGGTTCCCTTACCAACAAAACTGCCTATTACACCCCCGAATTTGCCCGAAGGGTCTGTGATGCGTTGATTCATGGAGCGGAAGATGAAGACCTCAAAAGGGAGTTTGTGGGAGACCACCAAATTGGGGAAACTTTTGGTAATGGGATCAGTTGCAGTTGTCACCACATCCATGATTCTCAACATGGTTTTGTTTGCGGTTCATGTGTTCATGATGAGCATGAAAGAATCAGGGGAACCAATCATGTGAAGTGTGACAGTAAGGGGAACCACGAAGTTCTGGTTGGGGAAGATAACCAAAAAAGGGGTCAGGGTTTGACTATTGAAGAAATAAGAAAACGACTGTACCTCTTGCATGCTGCCACTGGCCACGGGCCAACCAGACACCTGGTGCAAGCCCTGCGACGCAGGGGAGTGTCAGAGGATGTGCTCAGGGAAGCCGAACGTTTTGAGTGTTCAGTTTGTAAGGAACGGGGTAGACCGAAGCCACGGCCGTTAGCCACCTTGGAGCCTCACCCCCCAAAATGGGCGTCTGTGTCAGGGGATATTGGGCACTGGGAACACCCACAAACTAAGGAGTCCTATCAATTTTTGATGTTCGTGGACGAGGGATGCCGTTTTCGTGTTGGAAAAATTGTTCTTACCCAATAGACCGAATTAGACAAAATCCTATCTATTCTAGGATTTTGACTATTTCCTAGATTTTTATATATAAGATATTTTTTTAGATAACTATTTTAGACTATTTAAAAACTACAAAATAGATAGATTTTTTGCAAACTATTTTCTGGAAATCTATCTATTTTGATTTGTCTATTTTCAAAAAAATAGTTAGATTTAGAGTTACCTATATAGATAAATTTTGCCGAAATAGATATCTATAAATAGATAGAATTTGCCGAAATAGATATCTATTTTTGACAGTAAAACTTCGAACGAACTCCGGGGTCACACCTGGGGCACGATATAAAACTTCGAAGTTGGCTTCGGAGTTTTATATCAAAATTTGACAGATAATTTGCCTCTTAGTTTTGTGGACACACACGATCATGCAATAAGTTGTGATAAATATATATACATATATATTGATGCATTTTGATGTTTTGATCATAAAAACTGTCATTGGCTCTGACCACACAATGTCATGTAAACATGTTCCAGTTTGATTCAGTGCATGCATCAATATATTATATATGCATTAGAACACGAACGGTCAAGATACTACAGGCAATGTCTCTTTTGCTACATAGTGGTTCTCTCTCTCTCTCCCTCTCTCTCGGCATTCCTCATAATTCAAAATCTCTCACAGTATGTTATCAACATGTGGTCTCTCACAGTAAATGCACAGCACCATACATGGTATATCTCACAGTATACCTTTGTTGGGGCATCTCTTTTTGGGTGTATACATCCTCTGATAGTTTTTTTGATCTGTCCCCACTTATCATTTTGAGAGAAAACTTGTATCAGACATGAAGAGAAAGAGAAACATGTTCATTTGCTTGGGGCATTGATGGATTGAGCGTTTTCTATATATGAGTGCAAAATATATGAGAGTTTACCATGAGAGTTGACTGTGAGAGTTTACCATGAGAGTTGACTCTGTGAGAGTTTACCATGGGAGTTGATTCTGTGAGACTTTACCATTTGGGTTGATTGTAAGAGTTTACCATGAAAGCTGACTGTGAGTTTACCATGAGAGTTGATTTTGTAAGAGTTTACCATGAGAGTTGACTGTGAGAGTTTACCATGAGAGAGCTGACTGTGAATTTACCATGAGAGTTGATTGTATAAGAGTTTACCATGAGAGTTCACTGTGAGAGTTTACCATGAGAGTTGACTGTTAGAGTTTACCATGAGAGTTGATTGTGAGAGTTTACCATGAGAGTTGATTGTAAGAGTTTACCATGAGAGTTCACTGTGAGAGTTTACCATGACAGTTGATTGTAGGAGTTTACCATGAGAGTTGACTGTTTGAGTTTACCATGAGAGTTGACTGTTTGAGTTTACCATGAGAGTTGACTGTGAGAGTTTACCATGAGAGTTGATTGTGAGAGTTTACCATGAGAGTTGATTGTAAGAGTTTACCATGAGAGTTCACTGTGAGAGTTTACCATGACAGTTGATTGTAGGAGTTTACCATGAGAGTTGACTGTTTGAGTTTACCATGAGAGTTGACTGTGAGAGTGTCATCGAAATAGTTAGGAAGGTATGATTACCAAATGAATATTTGCATTGTTCACATCGTAGCTGTATTCAGTGAAATCCAATGAACATACTTTCTTTCTAAATATATCATATCTCCCAAAAACAACATTAAATATCATCTCTCTCAAAAAACACATGTCCAAGAAATCTCTCAAAGTTCTCTCGAAGTTCTCTCAAAGTTTTCTCTCAGGGTTCTCGCCCAAATTCGTTCCCATTCCCCTCGCACACAAGAGCACTGCTTTCCTTTTTGAGCCAGAGATCGGTTTGTCTCCGTGCCTATTCCTACATAGTACAGATTTGGACACATCCAAAAGTCCAAGTCCTGTAAACAGCTGTGGGTCCTAAAAAGGGATCCTTCAGATCTTTACCAGACTAGACAATTCCTAGTCTCAGCTCTGCCACAACACCGAAGTTTTTCGGGTGAAGGCCGGCCAAAATTCAAAAGCAAAAAAGCTTATATGCGGCAAAGGCAATGATTTTTTTTGTATATTCTGACACTCCTCTCACATGATAACATCATGAAATTATTCATATACTGTATAGGATCGTAATATACATATATATGTGGGTGTTCATGTGTTTCAGTCCAGCTGAAATATTTTGTAAACATAAATTGCACATGTTCCGTATATACTTCTCATTATTGCCATTGCAAAGAAGGAGCATTGGGTTCAACCCACTGCTGCATGATGTCTTTTAGTTTCACATCGTGCAACAAGTCAAACGCTTCCTTCAAATTTAGACCACATGGCTTTTTCTCCTCCCACCAGCCGCTGCTCTCGTCAACAAGCCATATTTTCTGATCTTCGACACGGTACCTCATTGGATTCAGGGAAACACCTCTCAGTGAAACAAAAAACACATCCATAATGTTTTTCAAAAAGTATGGAGGTCAGGTGATTGTATAGTTTTCTCTGCATCCAACAAAACCACGTAAAAATACACACATATATATATATATCTATCTATCTATCTATCTAAAGATGAAGAATGTAATCTCATATGGTGTATCCAAGTTGCCCTTCATGTCGCAGCATTCGCACAAAGAAGTCTTCAGGATTTTCAAAGACATCTCGGTGGTCTTCACCATATAGCTTCAAGCCTGCCATGAAGAGCCGATCCAAGAAGACCAATACTTGGTAGGTGAGGTCGCTGCCTGGAGAGTCTCGCATCTGCACATGTAGCCAACTTTCGAAAAAGTCTCGAGCTTTGCCACGGTTCGACATCCAAAGATCCCATCGAGGAACCACAAGGCCATTCATGGTCTGGCAGCAAGGTTGGACACCAACAGATTCAACGAAGGTGTTTACCACAATGTTTTTTTTGTGTTTAATACAAAACCTAAACTTGAAAACACTTTAGATTCTCTATGCCCTAGACCCAACAAATATGTTTGAACTCCCCTTGCCTTGATTTCCCAACTTCCCCACTGAAAGCGAGAACGTTCGTGGAACCCTGCGGAATGGTCCTCCTTTCGTTGCCATGGACAGCCATTGTAAAACTTGTGCCTGCACGTCAAGAGTGTTTGGCAAAACCCTTTTAATCGAGCATCCACTCCAAAAAGAAAGAAAAGTAAGACAAGTACTATTTTTCACCAAGGTGCAAGTCCATGAGGGATAAGAAAAATCGATCCCTATAGCCAGCATTGATAAGGAACACCATTCCTGAAAGGACCCTGAACCACGGGGACTCATCGCGGTCGCAAAGCACGTCCATGGCTTGAGCTCGGGAGATCACAAAAGTCTCAGGAAGACGTGTCGGGATGGCGCCAAAGGCCCTTTGATAAACGAATTCTGACAGAGAGAGAAAACACACTCACACCACATCGAAGAACCATCTCTCTCCAAGTATCTCATGACTCTCCAGGTCTCTCTCTCTCTAAGTGTGACTGCGTGTCTCCGTTGAGAGTGATCCCAAAAGAACCATGTCATATCCTAAAAGTTAAAGACATAAACAACCTGCAATATAAATATGTAGATATACATAGGAGAAATCTATCTAGTGTTGTGATATAAACAAATAAACGAATGAATGCACAATAAATCAATAAACAAGTATATATATATAGATATGTATGTATACGACAAATTTCTCTCTGTGTTCACAAGTTTCTCGCCAGCATATAGAGTCCCATCACAACCAAGCCATGTTTTTTGTCACTTTTTCAATCTTTGTGCTCAGTGAAAAGCATGTGTAAACCCAATCTATAGTGGGCAAGCATCTTCCTGAAGCAAAGGGCTCCGTTGTTGCCTCGAACGCAACTTTGTAGCAAAACTTGACTTTTCTGCATCATGTCTTCTCCTCGGAAGCACCAAGTAGTTCTCGGGTTTATGTGACGACTGAGAATTGCAATCTCCAGGACAGCATGCGCCTTCGACGTCATGTCGAACATGGGTATACCCTCTTGAATAAAATGGTCTGCCAGTGATGAGCACAGTTGCATCATAGAAAATGCCGCATTCATAAAGGCAGTGTAGGCAGCAAGGGGTAAGGCATAGTCATCCTTGTGGTCGTCCAAAATGTTCTCAAACTGGATATTTAGTCTGAGATATAAATCGATTTGTCTGTGGGTCTCCACGTTCTTATTCATGAAATGAGCCCACAATGCTGATAGTGGTTTTGCTAGGTGTCGCACCTCCGACGCTTTGCCCCGTAGTTTGGGAAACTTCTTTTTGCGTATGAACATAGATATCTTAGTCAGATATCGATAAGGCGAAGGAATGGAATGCTCCTTGTAGAATCGCTTCAAAAAGTCCCAGCATCTTTTCAAATTCTGTTCTTCGCTTCCAGGCAAGAGGTACTGGCATAGTAGTGTGAGAACTGATCCAAAGAAATACATATCGTGGCCCAAGTACTTGCAATGCATCAGGTCGAGCGACACAGTGTGACAAGATTGCCCAGGTAATTCGTTGAATAAAGGGTTCATGGAGCGAGCCTCAAAATTAAACCAGTCGGCTTTGCTCCACCGAGTACCTAGCCAAGCCGCAGTCTTTCTAAAGTCTGTCCATGTGGTCACTCCACCAAGGGTACATTTGCAAAGTGCACACGGCCCCTTTGCCCAGCTAAAGTGAGGAAGCTGTAGTATCGATGAAAAATAATCCATGTCTCCAATGACAGAGAAAAGATAACCAGTGAAACCTGCCGCCAGATCTTGACCTGCCAACTTTCCCCGCCAGGAAGATGAAGGAAATAAGTGTCCATTGTGGTCCCGATGGGGCCACTTACCCGAATACAAAGACTGCAGCGACCAGACTAGAACTTTGAAAAATGTTGAAAATGTACCATCAGTTCCCTCACCATCCTTTTTGCAGAGTTTGTCGAAAGCTCCCCATATAAATTTCATGGACTCCTTGGTCCCTGAAGATGTAAGCATGCTGGCCCAGCTAAACACAGTTGCAATCTTGGACCATCCCTTTCCAATTCCGACGATTGGAACCCCGTCCCCGTGCAGCAGGATAGGTACAGTTTTCGTTTTGTAAGAAGGACATTCTTTCAGTGGGGAATTAACCAAGGTTGGATGGCCATCGGTGACTGTCCAGAACCTTTCCAAGTGAGCCTGCGACGGTACCATCGTTTTTTGCCATGTTTGTGGATACTTGTGATAAATTGCGCTGAAGACTTCATGAGGAAGAAAAACATCCTGTTTCTGCATGCCCAAAGGCGGAGCATATTGGATATCCACTGGGTAAGGCTCCGGTAGGTTAGACAAGCCTTTGCATTTGCCCATGAGCTCCGTGTGCATCTTGTTCGCGTACAGACCTTCAGTTCCTAACTTGGATAATGTCTCCAAGTCATTCCAGATTGTTTCAGAAGTCTCAGCACTCTTCAAATCTTTCATAACCAAAGCACTGATCTTTTGTACTCGTTGCACGCTAAAGTGTCCCCATGCAAACATTGACAACAACCAAGTACAGAGAACGCTCTGGCAGTTCAGCTGTTCTTCCTGCAACATGCGTCGCAGTCTTTGCCTCTGGCCACCAGAACGATCACGTTTTCGAGACATGTGCGCCACCATGGCGGTGCTAAGCAAAGATCTAATTCAGATGTATGTCGATATGGGGTGCACAGCTGTGGCCCTGACAAGAAACTCTTCTTATACTCTATGATGGTGTTGAAAGGTTTGGATATTTATACGACATATTTATTTGTTCTTCTGATCTGAAAATAAAAACATTGCATACGGGGTCGAGAAAGTGGATATCACATTTTGTTCCTGTTTTTTTTGGCGACCATGAGAGTGTGTCCTAACCATGAGAGTGTTGTTGATGTTCACTTTGAGAGTCAGCGTGCAACCATCTTGACAGCCTTCAAACCTAGAACTTTCGGACATTTTCCTTCTACACAAGTCCAACCTCTCTCAAAGTTCTCTCAAAGTAAAACCAGGTCACAACACGACAACCTCTCTCAAAGTTCTCTCAAAGCAAAACCAGGTCACAACACGATATAGTATCTCTCAAAGTTCTCTCAAAGTAAAACCAGGTCACAACACGACAACCTCTCTCAAAAAAAACCAGGTCACAACACGACAACCTCTCTCAAAAAAAACCAGGTCACAACACGACAACCTCTCTCAAAGTTCTCTCACAGTGAACCAACTTCAACCCAAAACTTCTCGACTTTCTCTAGGATGCGACCGCCTTTTTTCTTCTCTGCGCTCCACAATTCCCTGAAGATCTGTAAGGTTCAAGGTTGGAACTTTGCATGAATTGCTAAATACTGTATAATCTATTGTACTGCTGTGGAACCTTGTTCAAAGTTCAAAACCTCAGGTGGGCATGTCCTTGGCAAGCATGATGCTTGTGGTAGGGCTTCGTTCGGTCGCAGCCTTGCACGCAGAAGCGGCAGGCACTCTGGCATCTGCGAGCACGTACTGGCCCATGAGCTGGCACCGGTGGTGGCTGGACAGCTTCTGGTGGGTTTTCCTCATCAGGTTCTTCCCGCATGAAAACACGCGGCCGCCCCCTCAGGTTGATCTGGAAGCGCTCTGCCAGCTCCAGCACGGTGAGGAACAACAGCTGAAACAGCTGCGCAGGGTTCAGGTTCTTCAGCTGGAAGGTCTCCATGGCCGCAGGTTCAAGTGACAGTCCACAACTACACGAAAGGGTTTGAAATTGATATGAGGAAAATGCTACGTCACCAATGGCACAGTATACATGTGTTAGAACTGTTTGAACATGTTTGAAAAAGTCTTTCGATAATCGATTTCCAGGATCATAATTCACTATTCTGATACTGTGTTCTTTTGTTTCAGCATCTGGATGTTTAAAAATGGAAGGTTTTAGACAAGATTCGTCACACAGTGTGATACCCGTAAACCATCTCTTTCCTCTCTCAAAGTAACCCACTCTCACTCCAAATCTTACTCTCACTCGCTCACGGTTAGACAGTACGACTGCACAGAGGGCATCAAAGTAATTTGTGTACATGAAATTTGTTGCATGAGAAGACATCAGTCAGAAATGTGTAAGAGAAAGAGAGAAAGAGAGAAAGAGAGAGAGAGAGAGTCCGTCCAAGTCCTGTCACAATGTTCTATCAAAGTAGTCCGTCCAAGTCCTGTCACAATGTTCTATCAAAGTTCTCTCAGAGTTCTCTCGGGGTTTCCTCTCAAGGTTCTCTCAGGGTTCTTTCAAAGATCCCTCAAAGTTCTCTCAAAGTCTGACACAACGTTTTCCCACATGGTTATCTCAAAGTTCTTTTCAAACACTAGAACCAGGCAAACTATATACAAAACTAAACAACTGTAAATACCACCACACCTTGGGTCCCAATTTAATTGTAAAAAAAGCATGAACACACATGTTTCACAGAGTGTTTCTCTGACAAGAACTTGTTTTCAAAGCATATACAGAAAAACTGTCACGCATTTGCACTGTTTTCCCCATCGCATTTGACTCACCGTTGACGGCCAGATACACAAAATTTATGTGGTTTTCACACACATACTCAAACATTTGTATTCAGGCCCTTGAGAAATTTTCTGTGGATATCTCACACAGACTTGAATCAAGACTCACTTGGCCTTGGACTTCATGTAGCCTTTGATCTCCTCAATCTTCGTGTTCAGCTGGTCAACCGAAGAAGCGATATCTCCAAGAGCTGATTCGAAAACCGTGCTGGTGAGCTTCGTGCCATCTGGCATTTCCACAAAGTTTTTCATGTGATCCAAAGTGGCCAAGTGAGCAGTCATGGACTTGTATCCATCCTTCATGATCTCTTTGCGCTCATGCCCCACCTCTTTCTGAAGTTTGAGCGTGTCCTTCGACAACTTGTCACAAGCTCCATGTGCTTTTTTGATCAAGGCCTCGTAGCTAGTGGGGAGGCTCCCAGCAGTAAGTTCCTTCTGATCTCCTGGCTTCTTGCGAAACGTCCAGCTCAGCTTGGACAAAAGATTCCCAATCTCATGAAACTCTTGAAGTTTGCCTTTCTTCGTCCCAATGGCTTCGAGCCTCTGATCACTGCCCTTCTCAACTGCAGAGGTGAGCTTCTTGTATGAGTAGAACCGCACACCGCCGTCATCTTTGACATGCTGCAGTTCGCCCAATTCCAAAGCTCGGTTAAATTTCTGCTCGTCCCCCTGATAATAGAGGCCCACAATCAACGATTTCGGCATCGCTTCGTTCTCCTCTTTCGAGTAGCGGCGCTCGTAGAGAGATTTGTAATCCTTGAATTGGGCGTCACTCGTGTCCAATTGCCAGGCACCGTTGACCTTCTTGAAGAGTTTGTTTATGATTGTGGTTTGAAATGCCCGCTTCCCCAGCGGTGATTGCTTTGACTCCTGGTCGTACAGCTGCAGCAAGTACTCCGGAAGTGCGCCAGTGGAACGAAGTCTTGCCCACTTCTCAGCCTTCAACTTGTCCCGCTGTCCTTCATCACCATCAGCATTGTCATCATCATTTTGAATCCCCTTCCTGAGACTTGCAACTGTTCCTGGGATTGTCTCCTTGGCTGGCTTCTTTTTGGGCATTGCCGAAGAATTCGATGATGGTCGTTTCAAAACCGGCATTGCAAGCACACAGCTCTTCACAGAAGTCGAAACCTATGAATGTATCTAAGTGGCTGGAAAGAAAATTCTGCGGTTAGTAGATCCGACAAGTTGTGAAAACGTCTTGTGGAGTCAAAACAAATGACAAGTTTCTGAACGAAACTGATTGAAAATGTTGATTGTGCGACAGTGGCCAAAAACAGCAGTCAAATGTAAGCTTCGAAGTTTGTTCGAAACTTCTTCGAAACTTCGAAAGGGCAATTCGAAGTTTATGATGGAAACTTCGAAGTCCAACTTCGAAGTTTCATTATCAAATATATTGGTATTTACAGTGTTTTATCAACATATCTTCGAAGTTTGTACGAAGTTTCATTGGAAACTACGAATAAACTTCGAACAAACTTCTAAGTCATAGCTTCGAAGTTTCTTCGAAACTTCTTAGAAACTTCGAAGTGCTGTGGACATGTTCTCAAAGTACATGATTGTGTTCAAGAAGTGAGACGCACCTTTTTTCCAAATCTCTGTCGGCACTCTGCGCTAGATCTGATCATTTCTATGTCAAGTCTATTTGCCATTTCAGCAAAATTGGTCTAAACCTGTCAATGGCTCAATGGCGTTTGGCCATATGTAACAAAGTCGAAGTTTGTTCGAAACTACTTAGACACTTCGAAGTCAGTAAGCCAGCAAAGTATGAAAACTGCTCAGTACATTGCGCTTGTTTTCTCGGCAATGAACACGATCACAAAAAATCCAGCTTCATCAAGCTGCTGCTCAACAAAATGTGAGATACTCTGTTGTTGCTTCAGAGATCACTTCTTGGGTGTTTTACCCTTGGACGAAGTTCCCTTCTTCTTGCGTACACTCTTTCCTGCTGGCTTCTTCTCAGGAGTCTTCTCACGAGTCTGATCAGGAGTCTTCTGGCTCGATGATGCGGCAGCTTCAGCCAGATGCTCCTCGAATCCACCCACATAGTTCTTCAGCCTCGTCTTATCCATGAGGCCACCCAGAAGAGTTTGCAGCATGGCTCCATCCAAAGACCCAGGTCCATACCCTGGACCATAAGCCACCTTCATTTTGCGCCCAAAGAACTCTCCTGTCTCCTTGCTCAGGTCAGGTGTAACTTCTTCGGCAGGCTTCATCTCCTTGAAGTCGTCAGGTGTAGCTTGTTGGGTGAGCCCACCTTCTTTCTCCTCAGTCTCTGCGAAGTCATCCAGGCAAAGGGTCTTCTCTGAGTCCGTGTCACCTTTCTCAGCTTCTTGTGAATCTGGAACTTCTTGGGAGTCAGCTGGGTTCCAACCGTCGCAGGTGGACTTGAAACGCATCAAGGAACTTTGGGACGCCATGGGTGGAAGGTCACGAACGGAGTACGCCCCTTTGTGTTTCGATAAAACAGCTATGTGCGACCAGTCTGTAAAAAGTGAGGCTTGCCATGTACAATCAAACTCTCAAAGTATTTGAACTCTCTCACAGTCTCTCTTGCAAGTGTACCAAAAAGCACCTCATCTTGGAATTCGACCAGCATGAACATTGTAGCATTTTTCAACGTTTGCGATTTTTCCTATAATATAGCACATCAAAAACAGAAAAAAATATGTTTGTCACAAGACGTGAGTGACCAAGCATGACTTTTGAGACCGTGAGTGTTGCATCATGACATGACGCATATGCGTTTTGGCAAGAACACAGAGGAAAAAAGGAATGTTTGTTTGGCGGCCCTGATGGCTTGAGAGGTTACTATATAAGTGTTTGCTATGAAAGTTTTCTGTCACAGTTAACTCTGAGAGTTCACTACGAGAGTTTGCTACTCAAAGTTTACTATTAGTGTTTTATACGAGAATATATCCTGTGAGAGTTTACTCTAGAGTTTACCATGAGAGTTTACCATGAGAGTTCACCAGGGGAATTTACTATGTGGTAGTTTACTATGAGAGTGCTTGCACCATGAACAACTGTGAGAGTTTACCATGAGAGTTTATTGTCTGTTGTTTTTACATGTCGTTGTTTTTGGTGAAGTGTCGACACAGGTGAAATGGTAGCTGATGTTTTCAGAGCATCAATTTTGCAACATTACCTTTTAAACAGAGACTTATTTGATCATTACTCCTTCGGCTTATGTCGAGAAGAATAAATGAAATGCGATCCAATGTCACTTACGTTTCAAAACATTCTTTAAACATCTTTAAACTTGAAAGCCGTCTCTCTCAGTCTCTCTCACAGTTTCTACCTCTCAGCTTGACACATCTGACATGGTGATTCAAAGCGTATCTCTGTTTGTTTCATATTGCCATGTCTTGCAACTGTCATGGAAAGAAAACTGATTCCTGTTTTAATGACATCTATGTGAACATTCATGTCAAGTGATAGCTCCAACTTTTTTCTCGCTCATGCTCGTACTGCACGTTGAAACCCTGTGGTAGTGAAACTACCTTCTGCGACGACGCTTGCGTCCTGCAGAAGTTGTCCAGTCGCTCGAGCTCGAAGTGGATCTTGTCCTTCTTCTCTCATGGCCTCTTCTTCTTTTGGGACGCCTTTGAGATGACTTGTCTTTCCTTCTGCCCTTGTCCTTTCTCTTCCTCGATCTTGTTCTGCTTTTCTCTCGAGAACTGCTGCTTGTGGAGCCAGAGGGCTTCTTGGATCCTTTTTTCTTCTTCTCTTCCTTGTCTACTGTTTTGAAAGCCATGAGCAACTCCTTGCCCAGTGTCAAGTCCTGATATGGATCTTCTGATGCATCGGCAGGGCTAGTAGTACTGTTAGATTTTGTTTCCTTCGCCTCTTCTAGTCCAAAAAAATCAGGCTCTTCAGGTGGTTCGATCTTCACCGGTCTACGAGGTTGGGGAAGCTTCTTCTTGGGCCTTGCTATGCGTCCCCGGCTGGGCTGCTTTTTTTTCTTCTCAGTGGGAGAGGTGGGAGGCTCTGTCTCCGAGCTGGTATCAGGTTTCTTTTGATCCTGCGCACGGTACCACTGGTTTTCCTCAAAGGCTTGCTCGTTTTCATCGACACTTGGAACTCGACTCGTTGGCTTCGGCTTTGGAGAAACTACGCTTTTCGCCTTGCAAGTGGCGCCTGGTGGATTCCTCCAGGGCGGCATGGTACCATGGTGCACTTGGTGGGATCCAAAATGGCCAGGGACATGTTGTCCAAATGCCATCATAGGTTCAAAGGCTGCCCCATGATGCATTGGCTGGGCAGAATGCACAGGTGCGCAACTGTGCCCACCAGACTGAAAAGGTCCACCAAACAGACTGGGGCCAGGCTGCTGGAATCCATGCTGGCAGGGTTGGCTAGGTTGCAGCGTTTGCCATGTTTGCTTGAAAGCATGGCTTTGCCCCAACCCTTGCTGGAAGGCTCTGGGGAGCACAAACGGTATCTGTTCTTGGCGTTGATGGGGAACTCCTTCATGAGCGACTTCTTGTGTGACAGGTACAGTTTGATTCCCCCTGTCTTGTGTTCCAGGTCCGCTTTGACTGGTAGTCTTTGGAAATTGCGGGTACTGTTTTCCTTCATGCCTGCTTCTGGCGTGCATGGCAGACACTGGGTAAGTGCTGACACCCTCCAGAATGCGATCATGTAGGAGACTAATAGCTTCTTCCACTTGCTCCTTCTCTTCATAAGTGACAAAGGCGATCGTGTGCTGCTTCCCATCGATCACATTTCCCTTTCTAGGGATATGGATGTGCTGGACCCCCTGGCCAACCTTGTACTTGTCCAGCACTTGTTGAATCTGGTTCTGCGTGGTGTTCCAAAGAATGTTGCCCAGGAACAAACGAGGAGGATGCTCCATGCTTCTGCTAACTCTTTGCTGCCAAAATAAAAACTTTGTTTTGTACTACATGGCAAATATTGATTATGGGTGTGTCACATCTAAAAGAAGTCAATATATGTTTGCTTCTCACCTATATGCTCTGTTGATGCTGAATAAGATGGTGGAAAATGAACCATGTTTGGAGGGAATCGTGTGTCTGTTTTGTTGCCATAGTTTGCCATGTACATGAAACCGCATTTTGCTGTCGCTAAAAAACTGAGTTTTTTGTTGCCTCTTTGAACACTGCAGCGATTCAGGAACATTTCCAACAAAATTGAAATCGTATATTGCAAAACATCCGCATCTCTCAAAGTTGCTAAACTCGTCACACTCTCACTCTCATGGTTCATCCTCAAGGTTCGAAACTATATGTCATGTACAATTTCCGTTTGGTCTGAAAGATATAGATATATCTATTTGCATCACAGGTTACTTTTGCACTTGGTATGCCTATGCATTGGATGCCACTGCGTGTATTCGTGAAAGGTTCTAAAAGTGATCGTAAAAAAGCACCTTTTTGTCGTGATCTGCACCGCAAGTCAAAACCCCAATTGATTTGTCAATATGCCAAGGGTGGGTTCAAAGAGCTCCCTTTTAGAGGCTCACACCCAAAGCACACTGTATGTACCATTGGTCCGGTCTACCATCTGTATCTACCCTCATGGAGCATGAGGTTTAGTCGATGTCCTGTGGGCCCGTCGATGAAGTCTTCTCCTGTGAAACATCTGGAGGCTGAACGTTGATATCCTCTGCCGGTGTGATCTCCTTCTCCTTCTTGTTTGCCTTCGACTTTGCCTGAACCTTTTTCTTCGTATTCGGGCTTGCCTTTGCCTTTGCCTTGGCCTTTGAAGTCGCTGGTTGCTTTGGATGCTTTCGATCAAACTCTTCTCTTGCCTTCCTTGCAGCTGCTCTTGCCAACTCCTTGCTTTTGTCCTCATCTTCATTCTTGGCGAATTCTTGCTTGAAGGTGTTGTGCCAGGCATCTGAATCTGCTCTTCTCCTCAAAATCGCACGATCTGCTGGCTTGCTAGGGTCCAGCTGGTCGGAAGGTGGGCCCATCTTCTTTTTGCCTTTCTTCTCGCTATCGTTTTTTGTTTTCTGCATCTTCGTGGAAGCAGCCGGCCTCTTCGCATTCTGAGGTGGGCATTCATCCTCCTTGTCCTCACCCTGGGTGTGGTCAAGGGTCTTCTGCTTCTTGCACTTCTTCTCCTCCTTTCCTGGCTTGGATGCTGCTGGCCTTTTCATCTTTTTTGCTGAATTTAGCCTCTGCTGCTGAGACTTTCCACCCTTGGTAAGAGGTGGCACCTCTGCTGCCTTTTTCAAAAGATCATCATCTCCAGGTAATTTCTCCAAGCTGCAGACAAAGGGGTCTCCAGGACTGGGCGTGTCCTCTTTCTTCTTCTGGGTCAACTTCTTCGTTGGAGTTGTTGCGTCGCTCGGCTTCTTGCTCAAGATCCTGTCAAAAACACTTTCAGGCTTCTCTCCAAAGATTCTCAACTTCACATTCTCTCCGATCTCCACCTCACTGTTCCTATTTGGCCCTGACGCCAAAGCATTGCCACCTGAGGCGCCCAAATCATCCCTTGAGCTCCCTGCCCTCGAAAAACTCGGTCTACCTTGCCCTTGGTCACCTCCACGGGCATCGCCATCGTAGGGGACCATGTCCGTACAGGATTCTTGCGGGCCAAAGTCGATTTTCACCAGCAACTTTTCCAACGTTTCTTGCATCGCTGGACTGCATTTTCGGTACGTCGTATCCTTTTTCTGAACCACTTGGCACATC
Source organism: Cladocopium goreaui (assembly GCA_947184155.2). Taxonomy (NCBI): domain Eukaryota; class Dinophyceae; order Suessiales; family Symbiodiniaceae; genus Cladocopium; species Cladocopium goreaui. Next base: position 564,030 of record CAMXCT020000591.1, on the reverse strand, counting down.
TGGCGCAAATGGCTTAAAGCCATGCGGATGGTGTCGTCCACGTAGTCCACGGCATCTTGAGTGGACTTGCGACCTCCAAGTATGTCATGCTGATGATGAAGCTTCTCAAGGGCTAACTTGTGCTTTTTGCCACTGATGATGGTGTTCTTTGAGATGTTGATGTAGTCCGTCAAGAGCTCCTGGTGTTTGCAGAGCCACTCAACGGGAACAGCACTTTTCCAAGAAACACCAGACGGCGGCTGGATGTACTTTGCGAGGTTGATCCCTTTCTCTCGTTGCAGCAGATTTTCTACTGGCTGCATCAGGTCTGCTACCCCCACCAAGGGATCTGCGACTAAACGTTTCGGAGTCTGCGACAGCATCTTGTCTATACACCATAGCTTGGACCAATGGTCTGTGAAAAAGATGTATATCTTTCAAATGTCGTTCAGCAAATAGCTCTGTTTGATCACACCTATATCGATGTTTGATCACACCTATATACAAAATGATCCCTCACCAGAAACTCGTTTCAAAGCGACTCTCAAAGTGCAAAAGCAAATTAACTCTCACAGTACAAACTCTCAGAGTACGCAAGCAACTGACACAAGTTTCTTTCTCCAAAAACACCGTTGGTGGGATTCCATTTAGAAGAACATTATTTCAAAAATACATGTAAAAGTATCGTTTCATGTGTACTTGAATTCCTTGTTGGTTTCACAACTGGATGGTATCATTTCCTGAAAACCCTGAAGCTTGGCATCATCTCCGGTTTCATTTTCACCATGGCATCGCATCACAAGTCTTTCCATTTGGACATGGTCACGACTCTAGAGTTTTCCAAAGCTATGACTATATGAAGTCAAAACGGCCATGTTCTTGTTGCTGGCCACCTCATTTTTTAGAGTCCTCGGCATACTCTTTCATAATATTGTCTTTCACTGCCTTGGGGTAGTCGTTCAAGAAGACATCGAAAGTGTCAACTGGCACGCCAAAAGATTCATTCCACTGCACGTAGTCGTGGTACTCCACAGTAGCTTCCCACAAGCTTCTTGGGTATGGGACGCCTGCGCTGTCCACACTGTACTGCACAGTATTCTCATCCATGTTGTCATTCTTCTTGTTGACCTTCTTCGTATGGTCCTGCTTTCGGCCCTTGGACTCTCCTTTGGCGGTTCCAGGAGGCCATGGCATCAAGGGATGCTTCAAAGCAGTAGGGCCCTTGGGGTTGTCCTCATACACAGCCTTGAAGCTTTTTGGTTTCTTCTTCACAAACTTCATGTCATCTTTCATCCACACCATTGCGGGAAGCGAGGTGGGAGGCAAACAAATCTACCCTCTGTCTATGTGGGTATATTGAAAATGGAAAATGCTTCCGGTAAAAATGCTAAGTCATGCAGTGCATTTAGAACAATTTTCATGAACTCTCAACAGCTCTTGACAGTGGAAAAATGACAATATTTGCATTTTTGATGACAACACGTTCATGTAATCTCTTTGCTACACTGAAACTGTCCACAGCATGATTCATCACAAAACATTTTCCCATAACCCTTATAATGACAAACTCAAAACAGATGTAATGACTCTCCAGATCACTCAAAGTCTCTCATGGTAACTTGTAAATTCACATCGCGCTCATAGTTGGGTCTCTCATGTGGTGCACGTAGTCTCACAAGATCGCCTTCACTGTCATGAACATGTGTGAAAACAAGGAGACATCTGGGGTATGCAAAGAGGTTGGACTCTCATGGTCACTCCAGGTCTCTCACGTGGTAACTTGTACACTGACAATGCGCCCATAAGGTTCATTGAGGGTTTGTCATATGGTGCACTGATTCTTACAAGGTCCCATCTCTATTATCTGAGATGAAATTTTGTTGAAATTATATATATAGTTTAATCTCCAACTTATTTATTTTCAGATTTAACCGCGCCGTGAACATGACGAAACTGCATGCAAGTGTTTTGCTAAAAGTCTCCAAGTCACGCCCATATGGAATATAATGTTCATCTGGTGAATTTATATTGAGGCAGGCATATTTTTCAGAACATGTACACTTACAGCGGTTTTCGTTTTAAGGGAAAAATGAAATAGATTGCTTGGGTGTTGTTTCATGTTTTGAGAGAAATACCTGAAAATTTTACTGGTAAGATATACTGAGGGAATATACTGGGAAACATATTATGCGAGGCAAGCCTTTTCAAACAATACTGTGAAAAGGAATTTTGCAGAGTGAAGGAATATTTGCAGAGTTGCAGAGGTATACTGTGAGGGAGTACTTCCAGAGAGATACTGCGAGGTACATACTTTGAGAGATACTGTGAGGTTATACTTCCAGAGAGATACTGTGAGGGAATACTTCCAGATAGATACTGCGAGGTAAAATATACTTTCAGAGATACTGTGAGGGAATACTTCCAGAGAGATACTGTGAGGGAATACTTCCAGATAGATACTGGGAGGTAAAATATACTTTCAGAGATACTGTGAGGGAATACTTCCAGAGAGATACTTCGAAATAAAATATACTTTCAGAGATACTGTGAGGGAATACTTCCAGAGAGATACTGTGAGGGAATACTTCCAGAGAGATACTGCGAGGTAAAATATACTTTCAGAGATACTGTGAGGGAATACTTCCAGAGAGATACTGCGAGGTAAAATATACTTTCAGAGATACTGCGAGGGAATACTTCCAGAGAGATACTGTGAGGGAATACTTCCAGAGAGATACTGCGAGGTAAAATATACTTTCAGAGATACTGTGAGGGAATACTTCCAGAGAGATACTGCGAGGTAAAATATACTTTCAGAGATACTGTGAGGGAATACTTACAGAGAGATACTGTGAGGGAATACTTCCAGAGAGATACTGCGAGGTAATACCTGGAGATACCTGTGAGTTTCACTGTGAGGGAAAAGTTTCAGAGATACTTGTGTGAAGGAGTTTTCCCAGGGATGCTGTATAACGGAATATCTTTAAAAAAATATTGTGGGGGAATACCTTCCAAGACCTTCCTTGTGCAGTGCAGGGTTACTGTGACAGTAACCTCTTGCGAAGGTGAAACCTTCGATTGTGGCAGAATGAATCCACCCAAAGATATGCCACAGCAAAAGTTCAAATGCCATGTATGCAAGCACACAGATCGAACAAGTTCACATATACAACATAACCATGTGTGTTTCATTGTTTTGAAAGTTTTTAGTCTGAGAAAAACTAACAAAAATGATTCCAAAGTAAAAACTTCGAATAAACTACGTATAAACTTCGAAGTTAAACTTCGAACGAATCACGAGCAAACTTCGAAGGTAACGGTTGAATTTTGGCATGGTCAAAACCATGAAAGATCAACAAAATAGACAAAATTTAGCTTAATCTATTTTCAAGATTTTTCTCTATATAGATTAAAAAAACTCTCTATATAGACGAAAAAACACAGATTTATCTATAATAGTTTAAAAAAAATAATCTATTTGCAAGAAAACATAAGATAATAGATAAAATCGAAATTGTCTAATAGATAGAAATCTATAGATTTTTACGATCTATCTATTTTGTAGTTTTTTGTCTAATTCGGTCTATTGGGTACGGGGAAAAGAAGTCACCTTACTGCCAATCAGTTTGTTGAAACGTTTGGGGAACATTGGGTTCAGTATTTTGGTTTTCCTAATCAGCTCAGGGTTGATCCGGATGGTAGCTTCAGGAGTCATGTGGTTCAAGAATACTGTGATAGGCACCAAATAATGTTGGACATTATTCCGGGTGAAGCTCACTGGAAGGTGGGCATTTGTGAACAGGCTATTCAGGGTACCAAGACTCTCATGAACAAAATAGCTGAAGATGACCCAGAAGTCACCGCAGCAGAAGCTTTGGCTGAAGCCACTAGGACCTTTAATAGCCGAGAACTGATCCGAGGCTATTCGCCCATCCAACATGCCCTTGGCCGTGCGCCTGATGCTACCGGGCGACTTTTCCCTTGCGGCCCCAGTGAATGTCCAGAGCTGCTGGTAGAGAATGCCTCTGGCGAGATGGATCGCCAGCTCCAGCGAATGCAAAGTGCGGAAAAGGCCTTCCTAGAATGGACGGCAAGCCAGAGACTCCAAAAAGCCAAGAACTCAAAACCCAGAGATGTCACCAACTATGAGCCAGGAGACCTAGTGTATGTGTGGAGAAAGCAAGTGAGCGGCCAAGCAGCCATTAAAGGTGGCTCGTTTGTGGGGCCAGCCCGCATCCTGGCGGTGGAGCAACATCGCTCTCCCGACGGGACCCTCAAGCAGGGCAGCTCAATTTGGTGCGTCAGAGGGAGAAGACTTCTCAAGTGCTCCCCAGAGCAACTACGTCGAGCCTCCGAGCGGGAGGTCCTCTTAGAAGAACTCCATGCCAAGCAATATGATGACTGGGACTTTGATAGAGTAGCTCAACAACTAGGAGGGAACGAGTTTCTGGATGTGTCCACCGAAGTACCTTCTTATGCAGAATGGCTACGAGCTCAAGATCCAGTCCAAGAATGGCAACCAATGAGACGATGTGCAAGAAAACGAGGCCCCATGGTAGATGAGATGAGTGGCATGGAACCGGCTCCTTCAACATCCAGGCCAACAGGGCGATCCAGGAGTCCAACTTCCAGGCCTACGCCTTCTACATCTTCAGGGGCACCCGTGTCGCAGAGGCCTCGAATGAGCGCCCAACAAGGCATGGCTGCTGCCCCACCATGGTGGAACCAGTCAGGTGTCCAGGAAGTGTTTGCAGCCACCGAGTGCACCTTCTGGATGGATGAGACCGCGGCCGTGGCCGTGGAGGTTCCCATGCCAGACACACGTGCTGGATCTGAACGAGCTCTCCGAGATCTCCCTTCTTACTTTGCCAGTAGCTTGAAGAAACGGTCAGCAGTTGAAGTCTGTGAACGTCACCTATCTGAGGAAGAGCGACAACAGTTCCGATCTGCAAAGGCCGTGGAAGTAAGTAACTTCATAGCTGCCAAGGCTTTTGAAGCCCTTCCAGAGAAACTTCGCCCAGCACGCGAACAAGCAGTGAAGATGCGGTGGATACTGACATGGAAGCAGAAGGAGGATGGCAGCCGAAAGGCGAAAGCCAGAGCCGTTCTCTTAGGGTACCAAGATCCCTGCTATGAACAGAGAGCAACGACTTCTCCAACCACGACTCGCCAGACCAGGCAACTGCAGATGCAATTAGCCGCTTCATGTCGCCACAAGATGCGAAAAGGTGATGTGACAGGTGCTTTCCTGCAAAGCAGGCCATACCCTGATGACCTTTTTTGTATACCATGCCCAGAGATCTGTGAAAAGATGGGACTCCCAGCAGAGTCAATCACCAAAGTGAAGAAAGCCTGCTATGGCTTAGTTGATGCGCCACTGGAATGGTATCGTTCCATCTCAGATTTCTTTGCAAAACTTGGATTGCAAAAATGCTGGAGTGACGCATGCTGCTGGGTTTATGTGGTTGATGGGGTTACAAAAGGGATTATTTCTGGCCATGTTGATGATTTCCTTTTTAGTGGGGATGAAACGCATGAGGGTTGGTGTACTGTTCTCAAGAGTATCCAAACGGAATATAAATGGGGAGATTGGGAAGAAAAAAGGTTTACCCAATGCGGAGTTCAAGTGGAACAACATGAAGATTTTTCCTTTTCGTTGTCACAACCGAAGTATGTTGAAGACTTGAAATATATCAACCTGAGAGCTTTTAGAAAGAAAGACCGAAATGCACCCACTGAGGAGTCTGAGAAAACACAGCTTCGGGCCTTGCTGGGAGGGGTCTCATGGCACGCACAACAAGTAGCGCCACACTTCAGTGCTGAAGTCGGCTTGCTGTTGTCAGAGGTGAACAAGAGTACTATCGAGACCATTTACAAGGCTAACAGGTTACTTGATAAGGTCAAAGATATGAAAGAACACTGCATGAAGGTACATGCCATAGAGCCACACATGTTGTCACTGTTTGCATGGGTAGATGCCGCCTCTCAGAACCGCGTAGATGGCTCAAGCACACAAGGCATTATAGTTGGAATTTCATCTCACCGGTTGCGTCATGGCAGTTGTGAGCCAGTCACCTTTGTCGCCTGGCATTCGCAGAAGATTGGCAGAATCTGCCGCAGCCCCGGAGCAGCAGAAGCAGCAGCAGCAAACAACGGAGAAGATCTCCTCTTTTTTGCGAGATTCCAACTGGCAGAAATGATGGGAGCTCAAGTCAACGTGAGAGACATCAACAGTGTCGTCAACCAGATCAGTGGATGCCTGGTTACTGACTCCAGGAATGTGTACGACAAGTTAGAGACCGAGGTCTTGTCCGTAAAGGGCGCTGAGAAGAGAACAGACCTGGAGTTACTCTCCTTGAAATCTGCCCAGATTCGCAATGCTGTGGAGATTAGGTGGGTTCATAGTGAAGCTCAGCTATCAAACGGACTGACCAAGAGCAACGAGCACAAGCAACTGCACCTGTTCTACCGCATGGGCCACAAGTGGCGCATAGTCGAAGATGAAGAAAGAGCGTCAGCTCGGAAAAGGAAACTGCTAGGCCTGGAGCCTCTTGAAAACAGAAAGAGTCAAGGGCCAGAAATCAAGCCTGAGACACCATGGAAACCCACGGAATGATTTTTCGTCTTGTTTGGTTTTGTTCCTTGTCTTGGTTTTGGTTTTTGGAGAAAATGTTCAAGGGGTAGCATCACCATCTCATAAGGAGAAAGAAGATGCGGGGGGCATGCTGTTTTTACCACAGCACTCATAGGCGTTGACATGCCTATTCCGTGAAGTATTGGCTGAAAAGAGCCGCGGAGCGAGTTTCATGAGGCGTTGATCACCCCTCCTTGTCCAATCGATTCCAGTGACTCTTCATATCCTACTTGAGCACTTCTACCGCTTGCATATAGTATATATATATAGTATATATAGTATATATATAATATACTATATATGCTCACCCCCCATGATCTACCCCAATGATCCCCAATGAAGGTTTTACCTTATCTTTCCCCATGGCCCACCTTTGATCACGATGCAAGACCCTTTTGGTGCTCTCTGCTCATAAAAAGGTTGATGTCACTTTGGAGATGCAGAAATAAACATTGACAAGATGGGAAAAAACAAGTGTTCAAAGCATTTGATTTGCAGAAAAATGTTGTTACAAGAAAATGCTGCTTACAGGTTACAATCTGCATTGAAGACAAACTATTCCCTGAAACAAGAAACACTATTCTTGCAAGAAAACTATCATGTGTGAAAGGATGCAATACAGGCTTTAATGAAGCTCATCCTTCCTGTCTCTCCTCTTGTATGACAATGGTTTTCTGCTTTTTTTGATGAGGTAGAGGTAGCAGAGTAATTCAGAATAATGCGTTGATCAAACATTTTAAAATACAATGACTATACCTTTACTATAGCTTCAATATATCTTGAACAAACCATTCCATTGACTATGAAAATATCTTCAAGATACCTTAAATATGTCTTTTAAAGACAATGCAATACACCTTCAATGTTTTATATGCAATCTAATATGCCTTTAGTATACCTGTATAAATACAATTTTATTGGCCATGTTCTTGCCTCTAACATACCTTTAGGACACCTATAATATCCCTGTGATATAACTTTTGAATGCCATCTAATACATCTATACTATACCTGTAATATACAATTTAATATACCTTTAGTATATCATTTGATATATTTATATATACCTAGAATCTACCTTTGATATACCTTTAACATGCCTTTAACATACCTTTAATATATCTTTAAGAACTTTGCATATCCCTCTTGAAATGCTGTTGATAGACAATGTCATATACCTTGAGTGTATCATTTAATATACCATGAATATACCTTTGTTTTTTCGATATCCCTTCAATATACCATTTTATTGACCATGAAAACATGTTTTTTTAATTATACCTTCCATATACCTTTGAAAAGCAATCTAATATACCTTGACAATACCATTTAATATACCGTCTCATATAACATGCGTATACCCTGAATATACCTGTATTAATACTTTGATATACTTGTAATGTACCTTTAGCGTATTGCATACATACAACCATGACCTGTTTCTCTCAAAAAATACTACATACACCCAAGGGCTCTATTTCATAGTCATGTTTCTGGGTATTATTGCATGCTTTTCAATTAAATGGTTCACCCCCTTCGTGAAGGGAGCTTTGCCCATACTTGCACCAACACTTTCTTTTCTCAATACCACAATGATTTAACATAGATACTCAAAGGATTCCATTCTGAAATCATGCTGTCATCCTTGCATAGATTCCTCTACCTCTTTAAAGCTGTAAGTATCCTTTAGAATAACCTTATATTCCGTTCAAAGAGTGCTGCAACTCCTTTATATGAGGGGACTGTACAAAATGATGCCGCTTTATGCAAGGACTGTAATCTTTGAAAAATATCGCTACGCAAGGCATACGTTGGAGGATTTTGCTTTGAAAAAACTTCAAAGTCCATGCTGAAACTTGTTTGCTTCTTCTATTTTAAAGTAGTAGCTGTGTGGAATATCTATTGCAAAAGGATGCAAAAGCATGAACAAGTGATTGCATTTGTTTTGTTCAACTGCGGGGGACGCCGATTAAGCCATGCAAACCATACCCTTCAGTCGGTCAACATAGCCAGGCAACACCAACATGTTGAACAGCTATATACATATAACTACATGGTAAGCGGCTCACAGAACGCCGCCTGTTTTTCCAACCGTGGCGAGTTCATTTTGCGTGTGTTTTCTCAAGGATTTGTGCCTGGGTCCTTTTTTTTGACTTTGTTAAATCCCGCGACAAACCACGTCTTTTTTTTGAATTTCTTTGTGTCAGACTCCAAGTCTGTGTTTTTTCTTTTGGAAGGTAGGTGAAGAAGTGAAAAGCGTAGCATCAGGAGCGGGTTCGAAGGTACGTGAAGAAGTGAAGAGCGTAGCATCAAGAGCGTGTTGGAAGGTACGTGAAAAGTGAAGAGCCTAGCATCCAGAGCTTATTGGAAGGTACGTTAAGAAGTGAAGAGAGTAGCATCAAGAGCGTGTTGAAGGGTACGTGAAGAAGTGTAGAGCGTAGCATCAAGAGAGTGTTGGAAGGTACGTGAAAAGTGAAGAGCCTAGCATCAAGAGGGTGTTGGAATGCATGTGAAGAAGTGAAGAGAGTAGCATCAAGAGCGTGTTGAAAGGTACGTGAAGAAGTGTAGAGCGTAGCATCAAGAGCGTGTTGGAAGGTACGTGAAGAAGTGAAGAGCCTAGCATCAAGAGCGTGTTGGAAAGTACGTGAAGAAGTGAAGAGCCTAGCATCAAGAGCGTGTTGGAAGGTACGTGAAGAAGTGTAGAGTGTAGCATCAAGAGCGTGTTGGAAAGTACGTGAAGAAGTGAAGAGCGTAGCATCAAGAGCGTGTTGGAAGGTACGTGAAGAAGTGAAGAGTGTAGCAGCAAGAGCGTGTTGAAAGGTACGTGAAGAAGTGAAGAGCCTAGCATCAAGAGCGTGTTGGAAGGTACGTGAAGAAGTGTAGAGCGTAGCATCAAGAGCGTGTTGGAAGGTACGTGCGTGTTGGAAGGTACGTGAAAAGTGAAGAGCCTAGCATCAAGAGGGTGTTGAAATGTACGTGAAGAAGTGAAGAGTGTAGCAGCAAGAGCGTGTTGAAAGGTACGTGAAGAAGTGTAGAGCGTAGCATCAAGATCCTGTTGGAAGGTACGTGAAGAAGTGAAGAGCCTAGCATCAAGAGCGTGTTGGAAGGTACGTGAAGAAGTGAAGAGCCTAGCATCCAGAGCTTATTGGAAGGTACGTTAAGAAGTGAAGAGCGTAGCATCAAGAGCGTGTTGGAAGGTACGTGAAGAAGTGAAGAGCGTAGCATCAAGAGCGTGTTGGAAGGTACGTGAAGAAGTGAAGAGCGTAGCATCAAGAGCGTGTTGGAAGGTGAAAGAAGAAGAAGTGAAGAGCCTAGCATCAAGAGCGTGTTGGAAGGTACGTGAAGAAGTGAAGAGCCTAGCATCAAGAGCGTGTTGGAAAGTACGTGAAGAAGTGAAGAGCCTAGCATCAAGAGCGTGTTGGAAGGTACGTGAAGAAGTGTAGAGTGTAGCATCAGAGCGTGTTGGAAAGTACGTGAAGAAGTGAAGAGCGTAGCATCAAGATTTTGTTGGAAGGTACGTGAAGAAGTGAAGAGCCTAGCATCAAGAGCGTGTTGGAAGGTACGTGAAGAAGTGTAGAGTGTAGCATCAAGAGCGTGTTGGAAGGTACGTGAAGAAGTGAAGAGCGTAGCATCAAGAGCGTGTTGGAAGGTACGTGAAGAAGTGAAGAGCCTAGCATCAAGAGCGTGTTGGAAGGTACGTGAAGAAGTGAAGAGCCTAGCATCAGGAGCGGGTTCGAAGGTACGTGAAGAAGGGTAGAGTGTAGCATCAAGAGCGTGTTGGAAGGTACGTGAAGAAGTGAAGAGCGTAGCATCAAGAGCGTGTTGGAAGGTACGTGAAGAAGTGAAGAGCCTAGCATCAAGAGCGTGTTGGAAGGTATGTGAAGAAGTGAAGAGCCTAGCATCAAGAGCGGGTTGGAAGGTACGTGAAGAAGTGAAGAGTGTAGCAGCAAGAGCGTGTTGGAAGGTACGTGAAGAAGTGAAGAGCGTAGCATCAAGAGCGGGTTGGAAGGTACGTGAAGAAGTGAAGAGTGTAGCAGCAAGAGCGTGTTGGAAGGTACGTGAAGAAGTGAAGAGCCTAGCATCAAGAGCGTGTTGGAAGGTACGTGAAGAAGTGAAGAGCCTAGCATCAAGAGCGGGTTGGAAGGTACGTGAAGAAGTGAAGAGTGTAGCATCAAGAGCGTGTTGGAAGGTATGTGAAGAAGTGAAGAGCGTAGCATCAAGAGCGTGTTGGAAGGTACGTGAAGAAGTGAAGAGCGTAGCATCAAGAGCGTGTTAGAAGCAGTGTGAACAAGACGTTATTGCCCACCCCACCCCACCCCACCCCACCCCACAGGCACGAAAGCACACGAAAGCCGGCGTTCTAGAAGCCGCCAGCCAACTACATAGATCCATCTACACATGGATGATGCTCCGTTTTTGTTGTACCAACAAAATAGTCTTGGAAAGCCAGCTGTAGAGCGAAGCCATTCCGTGCCATTCCGAAACAAACTTTAGGAAATGTGTGACTCATGGAATGATGGAGTTCTGGGGAGGTATATACCCAAATCCAGTGAAGGGAGATTTAGACCAGACGGAAGGACTTCGCATCCAACTGTTCTGAGAACCATCGCCATTTCTCGATGGTTTTAGCCCGTCAAAATCACCAAGATTCACTATTAAGTCAAAATCCCTATGGTAGACCCCTAAGCTTAGAAGTAGGAACCCAATTAACCATGGGAAAAACTGCATATATATAATATATATATATATAATATATATATAATATATATAATATATATATATAATATATATATATGGTCACCCCCCCATGATCTGCCTAGACGCATTTTATATTGGGATCACCATGTTTGCATATAAAACATAACCGGAAAAACAATACTCGCAAAAGAGGCGCTCATGGGGGCAGGTTTCTGCACTTGGATGTTCAATATATTTGGATTGTAATTATAATATCTAATGCATTATTGTTATATCGTTCAATGGCAATGACTGATTTAAAACTTTTATCTGACCACTTCACCCCCTGGTCTGCTTCACCCTATCATCTGCTTCACCCTTTCATGCAGCCAATAATGCCTACAACCATACTTGTCTTGGGCCACGTCGAGAAAAACAAACAAAACCTGGAAAACTTTAAAAAAACTCAAGCAAAACAAAAAACATTTGTTTAAGAGAATGTTTGGTTTTGACTCAAAAAATGTTTTTTTGGTTGTCCCTATGTTTTTTTGTTTTGAAATGGAAAAAACAAAAACCTTGTTGTTTTGGTTGTTTGAATGGATATGATCAATCAAGATATCAAAAAAAAAATAAAACTTAAGGATTATTTGTTTTTTTAACATTTTAGGTGTTGTTTTCTGCATTGAAAAGTCTCAAGAACCAAAAAAGGCTAGAGTTTTTGGGTTTTGTTTGATATTTTGATTGATTATATCCATTCAAAAAAACAAAAAACTCGTTTTTTGTTGTTGTTTTCATTTCAAAAAAAAACAGGGGAAACCCAAAAAAACATCTTTTGAGTCAAAACCAACCATTCTCTGAAAAGTTTTGTTTTTTGTTGTTTTGGTTTTGCTCGAGTTCTTTGTTTTTTTTTGGATTTGTCTATTGATTCACATGATTGCCATCTGTGTCCTTATGTTTGCTTACCTTGTCGGTCCTGGGAAGTCAAACTTTGACCAACGTTTCTCACTCAAGAGCTTGCGCACTATGTGAGACTAAACTTGGCATAGGATGTGCAGTGATGTTTATGCACTTGAAAGTGCAAATCTTGGAATCTTGGAACCTTGGATTCGTACATACACATTGCTGTCTAGGTTTGAAATATTCAAACAAAGTATATAAGTACCTGGAAACTGACACTGTTGGATACTTTGGGGGGAATGGTGGGCTATTTATTTGAGAACATGTAACATTGCTTTGTAACACAATGCTTTAATGGATGCTGCAGGACTTTGAAAAAATCTTACCTGTAAAGAAAGTCCTTCATTGGATGCAGTATTTGATTCAAAGAGTAGTATTAGTATAATGTAAAAGAATGTACTGTTTCTGTGTAGTAAAATGTAAAAGAATGTACTGTTTCTGTGTAGTAGAATGCATCAATAGATGCAATAGTCGTACTTTGAAAGAGTCTTACCTGTAAAGAAAGTCCTTAAATGGATGCAGTACTCTTTTGAAAGAGTATCGGACATATTGCATCAAATGCTGGAGCATGTTTAAAAAGATTGTACTATTTCTTTCAAAGGGATAGATGTAGTAGTACTTTGAACATGTCTTGCCTTGAAAGAAAGTCTTTGAATGGACGCAGCATTCTTTTGATGTGTGTTGTATTCTTAAGCACATGTAGTAGCGCAGCATCACTCTTTGCATCATTCGATTACGAAAAGTATGAGAAAATGGAACAGTGCTTTAAACTAGCATACTTTGCAAGACTCTTTCATGGGTGCAGTATTCCTTTGAAAATGCTTACAAACGTGTGAGGTCCCTTTGAAAGAGCACGTAATTACTAAATAAGAAAGCTCTTTTAGTCTATGCAGTATTCATTGAAAACAGTATACAATAGATTTAGAAAAGAGCTGTAGTGTGGCAGTGTAGCATTACTTTTTGGCATATAATATAATGTGCAGATTGGTTCAGCACCCAGAAATTTACTTAAAACCATGGGAAGGACTATGTTGGTATACCCTGTCCCAAATGCCGAAAACGCCAAAAATGCAATTTTCGACTGTCTAGATTGGTTGCCCTGATCTTCAGCCATAGCCCAGTCTGAGAATTTGCCTGGAAATTGCAGGGATCTCCACTCCCTGGTTGTTCCTTTCTCACTGGTTGATGAACAAGGGGCAGGCTCCTCCATGTTTCACAAACACATTTTCGATGATGGAAAATGTCACCTAGTACCGACCCAAACCAATTTTTCACAGTTGCAGACATCATCCTGGAGGAATCCTGGAATTTAAGAGGCATATCATTTTCTCATGATTCTGATGCGACGTTCAGTTGGATTCCACGTTAGACTCTCCGGGGATAGACCGAGAGGTGCAGTTCCACTCAAGTTGCGTGGGTACATGGCCGCCCATTGCAAGGGTCGTATCAAGTTGTATCCAAACTTATGGGGATTCGATAATCTAGCCATCTAGCCCATGGGTATCCATTGGTACACCTAATAGATCTACTTTCAACAGCCTGAAGCGGATGTATTTCTGGTTGGCACAGCTTCCCAGGTTGGCACAGCAAGTTGGGTCTGGCTCGCATCAGCAGCTCTTGGGTGCGGGCCCCTGTGATCGTTCATCTTTTTGGGGGTATGAACCATGGTATTTCATAGGGGGGAGATGGGAGAAATTTTCTTATAGCTGCATTGTCCCCACTTAACCCCCAATATAATGCTTGTCCCACTAGTTTCCTCGGTTTGCTTAAGGTTTTTTTTCCCGATGGACGACCTACCATTTGGTGAATCTAGAGGGAACACATCTATAGGGGGCCCAAAGTAAATTGGTTTGGGGAACCCCACTTTTAGACAAGCGCATATTTGGGCATTTGAAGCAGCAAACATTGCAAATTTTATGAGAACAAATGGGTCTTCAAGCCATAGCATTGGTGTTTTCGCTAGCAAGTTTGATGCTTAAGCCAAAGACATGGGGATTTTACAAAGGGAAATCTAAAACCTTGGTTTAAGCCACCAAAGGTCCGCCTGTTACCAGCAACAGTTGGAATGTGATTCTCACCAGCCGCAAAATATACTTCAATATACTTCATCAATTTGTTTGTAACATACTGTATATCCCAAAGCTAGATTGACTCACGGGGGTTAACAGAAAACATGGGGGATCGTATGCATCAAACGTGGAGGGTTGGGTATTGGGCAGACACCACACACACAGACTTGGAAACGGTAGTATACAGTAGTCTCGTGTATTCTTTTCATTTTTGGATGTCACAACTAAGATATACTTGTCCTAGGATAAAATGAAAACGCTCGTATCCCAATGAAGATACAGACAGCGAATAGTTACAGGGAGCCGAGAAGTCTTCGGAAAACAACAAACAAGGAGGTCAAAAGCTGATCATGGAGAGAATCAAAAAACAATAGGGATGTGTCAATAGCAGAGGATGTATGTGCTCCATTCCAAACTTAATTGGCTTTGTCTGCCTGAACCCCCGAAAATCACCAAACAACTTATCCACTTGTGGTAGGGAAACCCATAGTTGGGACATACCCGAGCGCAACAATGCCCAACATCCCTAGTGGTTCGTGGTAATGGTCATGAGCTATATGGCATTCTACTAACTGGTTGAATGAGGATTGTCATCACAATCCAATAATATGGGAACCCCTATCATGCAACCAGTCAACCGCCTGTTGGTTGAACGATCATGTGGGTATGGGTCAAACTACTTACTTAGATTTACTTAAAAAAAGTTCTGCCATTTTAAGGGTTTGAACACCCATGCTTTTTGATGTTTTTTGGGATTAAGTATGATGAATCTAATCCATTCTAATCCAACCATCAACAGTTGGCAAATGAACCAAGGAAAACTTGGGGATTTCACCTGCAAGAACAGACACCCTCGATGGTTCAGCCTGGTTCTACCTTGAGGGGGAGACCACCGGTTTCCTGACATATACGAGCCATCAACTGCCGGAATGGTTGGCCGAATCAAAGACATGTTGTCCAGCATTCGCTGAATCAGGCTCATGTTTTACTTTTCTAACCCCTCATTGTTGTTAGATCCTCATTTTGTTGGTCACCATGTTTGCTTGTTGGGTCATTGTCCGTCATTTTGCTTGATGAAGTTTTCTTTTCTGTTGGTTGAGAGCCCCATTTTCGTTGGTCACTGTCAACCGTTCTTTGTTTGTTAGACTGTTAGACCCCATCTCTCTTGCTGAAGAAGTTTTTTTGCTGATGAACCCCTTGTTTGTGCAAGTTTTCATGAACTGCCAAAGCGCGGCCAATGCCCAGGCTCACTGCTTCTATTTGCGGCCGTTAGAGCAACCAACAGTGCCGGAGGTCAACAAAATGAGCACCCAACAGTGCTGCTTGCGTCGGTATTCCCTGGAAACCTTCGGATGGGGATAGAAGTTCAGGGTCTCAAAGCATAGGAAAGAATAGAATATAAACAAATGGATGTGGGTCAAAATGGAAGACCTAGGGGACCACAGATGTTAGTCTAGTTTAGTATTAACCATCCAATTATTGGGGTACCTAATTTTGACCCATACCCAAATCATGTATAGCTGTATTGACTTCCCAACAAATTAAAAGTCAACTGGGGGTGTCAATAACCAGATCGATAATAACACCACTGGCAATCTGAGAGCTTTGGACAGAAGATTGAAACAGCTTGCAGGTGCCCTTTGAAGATTCCAAGAAATGTCAAGCACTGACCTTGTTTCCGCAGCAGCTGCACCAGATAGGTGCTAGTGACACAGCAATCATGTGAAAGCGAAAAACAACTAGAAACCTGTGGACTTCATAGACTTCGGAGATCAGAGACACGTCGCAGTTGCCAGACTTCGCACCTTCGCTTTGCCTACCTTGTGCCCTGAGCCACCTGCACCAATCGCATCGCTGTGTTCGCAATGGCCGTGCCAGCCTCAGAGATTTGGCGAGGTGTGAGGTGGTTAAAAGAGGTAGTCTTGGAGAGATGCGGACAGCCCCACATGGTTGCGATATGTTGCCATTTTAATTTGCATTTTCTTGTGATTTTGCATGATTGATTCATGCAATTTTTGTACTTCAGAATTTCAACCTATGCCCAAGTGTACAGGCCGAATTCAGGGCAAGCATAGCGCCCTCTTTCGATGATTCCCACCATCATACAAGAAACTTTAGTGCTTGTGCTTGTTGTGCATCCTCTTTTCTTTTCCTGGATTTTGTTTTCCCAGGTTCCAAATCCCAGATCATCCATGCATGGTGTATGGATTTACATTATCCCCCAACATCATCCATGTTTGTAGGTGAATAAATATACCGGCACCATGGAGAGCATGGGTATGAACCCCCTTATGTTTTTGTTGAATGGCCAATGGCACTTGGTGGTTGTCATGCCCCCAATGGAAAAAAGGCCGAAGCTGTGGGGTCAAACCAGCCCAAGAACTAGGGGCGTTCACCGAAATCTTTATCTCTGTAGATCTCTGTATATATATATATATGTATATATATATATACGTACATATATATATATATTAATATATACTGGTAATATGTTATTCTCTTATGTTCTCTTCATGAAGGGTGCATGGTGAAACAATCCACGCACTGGTGGCCGCTACGGATCTTTTGCGCACGCGAGGTCTCTCGGAAGCCAATCCTGTCGTGCCGCGGGCATGCGAAATAGCTTGGTATGAAGGGATTAGAAAACCATCCACAAGCGTTGGTAGATGTGGAGTTCATTGTGAGTTTCGTAGATTATGGTCCCAAGTTTGGGGATTGGTAAGGTGAATCTTGTTTTCTCTCGGTTGCTGAAAGAAGTATAGCGCCAAGCTTTTTTTTTGTGGTTCCGTTGCCCTTTTTGGTGATGGTGTCTCTGAAGGCTTGTTGAACCTCCAAATTGACAACCCGATCTTTCACCGACATCTTGCGTGTCAGAAAGCAACAAACACCAGCGTTTTTATAGCTGATTCTTATCTCCGACTGGTGCAAGGCACTTCCACTATCTTCCACTTGCTGGTGGTTTGGCATATTTTTTTTGTCCGTCCTATTTATCTATTTGGGATGATAATCCCCATTGACGAGCAATATTTTCATATGCATTGAAACCATGAATCAGTATCAGCACAGATATCCTCTAGATATAGCCACATTGTATCTCCACTACATCCCCTATATTTTCCGCAATAAAATAGCTCAATGGCCATTCCAGGAACCCAAATTGGAGGTACCTACCATATATAAGGCTTAATGTAAGGGAATATACCCCCAAAATATGGCCTTATATGGTACAGTACCTCCATTTTAGGATCCTGGAGATCTCCCATTGAACAGCTGGTTATATCCCCATCCTTTCATCCTCACTGCCAGGTGCCTTGTGCTGACCCTGCTGGCAGTCTTGACGGGCGGGGGAGCCAATGATGAGAACTGCTTACGGTAGGTTAGACCTCTGTTGGTTGATGGTTGCAGATGTGGGATTCATAAACTGATTAAATATGGAATGATATAATACATAAATATACAATATATATATATATATAGATGTAATATATAGCCAAGATCGCACATGTCCGGAATCTTTCTTCATAGTTTACTTTGATCTTAAAGCCAGGTCCGGCTACCTTTCATGGGACGCTAGGTGGCTAAGCCCATGCGAATATGTCTGGTGTATCACCTTGCTGGCTTTTGTCCTTCCTATGGGATCCCCATGCTCGGCGGCTCTGGGGCTCTTGGACTCATCAATGAATCAATGGTGCCCATTTCTGCCAAGGGGAATGCTTCATCGGTGCGGTTCGTAGCCCTCCAACTCCCCCGCGCCAGCTGAACTCCAGGCAGGATTGCAGTGTGTCGGCCAGGAAGCCAGCGACAAAGCCCCGTTTGAATGGTGGTAAGGGAAACAACCCAACGTGATCATGGTTCAGATTGCATATGTCTATATCTATATATCTTTATAATATATACATATATACAGATTACATACGTGATAATGGGTTAATCTCTCTCTCTCTCTATATATATATTATATTATATATATTATATATATATATATATTATATTTGTATACAAATCATCCCTGGTCCCGGCATCTCTGTTTTCCCACGCGTTGGTCGATGGGACCATGGGTAGACTCCTGGTGTGTTGCACATCTGTTGGTCCAGAGCTTGTCAGAACCAGCATTGATGGCACCGTCAAGTCCATCATGGTCCAATTTGACCGTTCAAACCACCAGATTGAGATGACATCAAGTCAGCTGCTAACCTGGGAGCCACGATCGCCGACTAGTTCCAAACGAAATTCCTACTGTATGTTCAAGAACGGAGCCGAAGACACCAAGACTGATGGTAAATTCTAACAGAACGCCGCGATTGCCCAAAAGGACGCCATTGAAGTTCAAGGTCGTCGACTCCGAGGTGGAAAAGCCACCAAGACTGAAACCCTGTGAGCTCCAAGGTTGCGAAGGTTGCGAAGGTTGCGAAGCGTCTCCATTTGAGGCTGGACATTGTCACTACTTTGCAGGACATTAAGAACATTCAGGTGATTGCCAAGGTACTTGAGAAGCTGACGGATTTCAGAGTTTCACTCCGGAGTTTCAAGTCATTTTTGATTGTCACCTCTATTGAGGTTCGTCAAGCAAAGATGACGCAGCTACTGACGTCTTTGTTGCAAATCCCAAATGAGTAGACCACTTGCTGGTCTGGACAATGCATTTTGGTCTTGACAGTTTTTCGCAGCCAAAACTTCAGTTTGTTTTTGAGGGCTGAGGACTGATAACAAGTGAACAACTTCATGGAAAGAAACAGGGGTGCATGTTATTGGTTATGCAAAATCCTTTTGATTTTTTTCCGAAATCTTCGGGCCTCCGCTTTTGAGACTAAAGTCCTTTCCAGTGATTCTGCCAATAGCCAGGTTCTCGCAGGGCCCGATGGAACCCAAAAAATAATCTTAGCAGTTTCCACCAAGAAAATCAAACTACAAAGCCCCTTTTTTGGGGGGTATCCGGCATCATCTCAATTTTCAGGGGTTAGTTCACCAAAAAAATGTGGACGCTCAGAATTTTCAAAAATCTGTTCCAGGATTTTTCCATGATTCCAACTGAAAAGCACTGAAAAGTGCGATTTCCCCATTGCCATGTGGGATCTCCAGAGGATTTTTCCCTGGATTGCCATGTTTCTGCACGACAGGCTGCCGATGCAAGGAACACAGGTGGGGTGGGTGATGGTTGGAGAGAAGGGACCGATGATAATGGGATGATTTGGATATGTGCGGCTGATATTGATGATCATTCCCAGGTTATTGATGATTATTGATGGTTATATTTACTATAATTAGCAAAGTTGATGATTATATATTGATGCTTATTACACCGGGTAATCATAAGACCATTTTCATCCATTATAGATCATTCACATCCGACAGGGCCTGAAAAAACCAACCCATTGCTGAAACCTCCGAAAGATGATTTGTCCGATTGCAAGGGGGGGATTCCATAGATTTCCCTTCTACGATTAGGCGGAAATAGAGCCCTCTTCAAGTGTAACAAGTTAGAACACAGTGCAACCCTTAAGTCGCAAGCTGGAAAATGATGCAGCAACAACATTTGATAACATTTGTCCCATTTTGTCCCAGTTTTCAGAGAGGCAAAGCCAGCATGTCCCTTGGGGACTGCTTGTCATCTTGGCCACCATCTTGACGCACACATGGCAGTTTTGAAGAAGCTGCACTGCAATGATTCACAAACGACAAAAGTTTGCTAATCACGAATCCCAAACCAGAGGTGAGACCGCCGGTACAGATTGAGTTCTTGCTGGGTTGTCTTTGCGGCAATGCCCGCGGCTGGTATTCGCTTCCTTCAAGTGCATAGCCAGCTAAAACTCAGTCGCTTCATGGTATCAATCACTGTATCCTGATTCTCCATCCACGATACACTCTGGTAATTTAACATAGCTATTGAAAATGACCATTTATAGTGGATTTTCCCATTAAAAATGGTGATTTTTCATAGTTTTGTATGTTTACCAGAGGGTAGCTGTTTTTTTTTAGTCAACCAATATTGTTGGGATGCGTGGATTCAATCACCAACCAGCCAACCTGTCGAGCCGCCAGCTTTCCTCATCATTTGGTCTAGTTCTCAGCTTAAAATGGAAGATGCTACTATCGTTCACTATAATATAATATACTATACAGGGTATCATAATAAGATAATTTTTAATAGTATCTTCAATTTTTGGTGGACTCACTATTTTTCACCATGACTAGCACCTGTGCAGTGTCCCCTGTTTCCCCTGTCGATGGACGGATGTTCGTTGAAACCTGACCTTTTTGCCAGGTCGAAGTGGCAGACAGCAAGGAGATCGGTGAGTTTGTTAAACTTGGACCTTTGGTAAATCTGATTTAGCTATGTAATTTATTATTGTTGTTAGTTATTATTATATATTGTTATTTAATTATTATGTTTAGATTTCACATATAACTTTAAATTCACTTCGAAATAAGGTTTACGGAGCATCTTTATCTTTAAGTGTCAATTGGGAATATTTTCGACCCGCATTTGAGACACGGTAGACCTTTGTTGGGTGCTATATCTCATCCTTGTTACCCTCCGCCAGGGTGTATAGAATGAAAATATTCAAGTCTGATGACTTGATTTGTTTCCGAATCCCCAGATCACATATAGATGGACACCTCGGTTTAAGAGGTCCTTTCCTGGGGATATTCGGTTTTAATGGGGATTGGATGAGTTAGATCCACCATCTATGGCATCTCCAACATCGACTGGGGAGATGATCCATATGGAAGAGATCATGGGAAATTTGGGGGTTGAACCAGCCTGTGTTTCTTGTGTTTTGTGTCGTTGTTTTATATGTTGATAGCATGAAACCTCTTAAACCATGTGAACGCATGCTTCTGGGTTTATGCTGGCAGAGAAACTTGGAAATACTTGGAATGTTGTCTATACTTGCCATGATGATGCCTGGCCGCGACGCCCTTCTCACTAGCTTTGGGCGAGGATTCCATTCTTGGCAATCAAAACATGGGATATGTGCGAAGGAACAACGGCAGGGACAACATGAGACAACTGAACTGATTGGTGGCGTTAATCCCTTTATTACGCTCCCATGGAATGATAATCCCCAATGATCAGTATTTTTCAATGGGATTGAAACTAGACCATACTACTAGAAAAAACCACCACACCACACCAACGTAAAAACTGATTTATCACCAACATTGATTGGACACCAAGGATTGGAAGGTGACACCAGCGACAATGAAATCTTTTCTGGATACAATTGAGATGTAGCTCACAAGGGCCCTGCAGATGTTTGATCACTTCATTGAACACAGTTTTGTATACAATATACATTTGTATACCCTGACATTTTTTCATTTAACACACCATTTTGTTGCTGGGTAACCCTTGGTTTGTTATTCTCAGCTAAAGATGTTCTTCTTTGATGGTATCCACGATTAATATAGATTGGCCATGTTTGGAAATTGCATGAAAGACAGTTGTGCATGGCAAGTAGATTGCACTAGCTCTGAAGTGCCGTTTCGATGCATCAGAAGCATGCCGCAAGCAGCTTGGATTGCATTGCTGGGCGACAATGTTGATACAAACAAATGACATCAAAGTGGGTCCATTGGCACGCAATTTTCTTGGGATCAAGTATATGGAACATTCAACCCATTTTTGGAATGACCAAAATGTTACAAGCAGCAAAACATTTTTGTTGGGATGCGGTCAACCGAGAGAACCCATACCAACGTCACAAGAAATGCAATAAAAACATCACAGCGAAATCACTAACAAAAAAGACTGATGCACAACCAATGCTGGTTGGATCTATCAGTTTGGTTGTGACCTCCCAAGTGTTGCTGCTGCTGCTGCTGGCTATCTTCGGACAAGTCATTATTCTTGATATTTCATGATACTTTGTGGTTGGATTGATGTACACATCAAAATGTTAGTCAACATTGTTCAAAGTTCATTTCTATTTGGCGACTTCCAACACTGTTGTTTGCTTCCTCTGTCTTGTTGCTTAAACCTCAACCTTCATTTTTATCATTTGTGTTTTTTTCGACGCCCAGTGCAGATTGAATCAAAATTGTTCGTGGCTAAGTTCACATTTGTGACACTTTTCTTGGGTCAAACTGCTTATATAACCCATTTTTTTTATGAAATCCGAATCTTATTGTAGGGACCCCCGCACCTCTTGCTGCGAGGCAGGCTCTGGTGAAACCGAGGATTATCCGCAGGAGGCCATTGGGTTTTTCTCAAGATGGGGTACCTTAGTCCATCCAGTGGTTGATCTGCCATTTTTGGGGCCCACTGAGTTTTTTTTCGGACAATTTCAAATCCAAATAAGAACAGAAATGGAACAATCCCAGTGTTTTTTTGATCAGCTGCAATGATCCCAGCAACAGATATGGTTGGATGGCGTGCGGCGAAACAACTAGAGTTCATTTTTGAGGCACACAGTTACGTATCATTTTCCCACCGAGAGAGACAATTGCAAGAAAGGGATCGACAAACCACGAAGATAAGGAATATCACCTTCACATGCCTGCACTGACTTTATGGGAATAGGACCTGCCTTCATTTGGGATGAGTGGGTTTTACATAGTGGTCTATATATTTAGTGCACATGTATAGATCTGGATGGACATGGGATAAATGATGAAGACCTCACCACGACATCACCACAAACAATGCTTGGCAAGGGGAATCAGTTCCATGTCAGTGAAGTAGACCGCAATTCAGCCAATACTAATATGGGCCTTTCTCAAAAAATGGGGTCAAAATGGGGTAATGTGGTAAATCTAATAGTAGACTACCCCCCAACATTACCCATTGGGTGGGATTGTTGATGGACCAGGATGTAGCCGCAGAGGGTGCGGATCTTAGCGACTGAGAAGGGGTGGGGGACTGTGGGAGTACAATGTGGTGCCCTATAGTTAGCTAAGTTGGTTTATAACTTCAATAACTATGGTTTATGGTAGATATATCTATAATAGATTATCTCTAGTTAATGGGGTTTATAAACCAACTTATAACTGGGAAAATAAAGTTTTAACATGGTTAAATCAGGGGTGATCCACAAGAAAACACTGTTTCATCAACAAAAATACGGATGTCAACCAACAATCTAAGCATAAAAATGAGGAGATTGGATGACATCGGGATATAGCCAATGGAACAGGGGCTGTCACCAGCAAACGATCACCAAGTGAGAGAGAGAGAGAGCGTGTTTCCCATCTCAAAAGCGGGCTCAAAGATAATAGAACGATCATGTTTGAAGTCCGTCCCATGTGGTGTGTCTCAGACCCAGATCTTTCAGGAACCAACCATTACCCAGGCTTTGAGGCTGGTTTCATCCATATCGTGGGAATTACGGCCAAATACTGCAACGGGTGCACGAGGCAAGGAGGCCAACGCGGAGACTTAGATGCAAACGTTTTGACGGACGGCTGGGTAAACATATTGCATCCCTTCTGGTGGTACATGAAGCTTGGCAGGAAACATATGTATTACATATGTGGTGATGGTGATGGGTCAGAACTTATGATACCATACCTGAAGTATTTGGGGAGAACATTCACTTACCAGCTATTTTTTTAAAGGTTCACCGGCCCTCCAGGGTTTTGATCCACAGCCATTGCCCAACAGCCCAACATCTTTGGAATTCCAAGCGTGGTTCGATGAGCTGTCTTCCAGTCAGCACTGGAGATAAACTGGGTATCATTTGGTTATAGGCTATAGGTTACAATATAGGTTACAACTACGTATAGCTATACTCAGGACTGTACTTATTGGGTTTATTGGATTAGTGTAATTACTTATTGAGAATTTCTGCACTTGTGGGCTATTTGGTTGTACTTACTGGATTAGAAGTTGTAACTACTCATCACTTGGGTAAATTGTGACTTGGAGGGGTTGCAAACTCAGCACCAGCAAAAATGCATGTCACTGCAGAGGGTGTAGGTGAGGTACGGTTGCTTCAGGTTGGCAGATTTGCCAGGGTCAGAAGTCAGAAGGGTATACTCAGGGGTCTCCAGTGTGGTTGAGATATAAGTCAAAGTTGGGGACGCTCAAATGGGATGGTCGGTCACATATTTATATACAATATACACATACGTATGTATATATACTGTATATATATATATGTATATACATACATACATACACAGACATACATACAGCGGATATATATGGATATATATATACGCATAATTATATATACATGTATAGATACACGTGTTTATATATACATATATACATATTATATTTATATATACATACTATACATATTTTATCATATATTACATATACATATTATATATATATATATATACATATTTATATACATATTATATATATATGTATACATATATACATATGTATACATAATATATATATATATACACATATTATATACAGATATATCATATACTATATATGCATTTTATATACAGATATCATATATATATATACATACATATATCATATGTATACACATATTATATATATACACACATACATATATATACACATTATGTGTATATATATACAACTATACAATATACATGTCTACATGGAAATAGCTTGAATTGTGTGGGTATTGACCCATACCCCACAGGCGTCCGCCAGCAATGGTTGAATCCGAGCTGATGTTTTGCATGGGATGCCCATTGGTGTATGTAGATTTGGGTATGAAAAGTCAGATAGCCCCAAAGTCTACGGCTTATCGTTTTTGCCATACAAATTGCCATTTCGGGGTATACCTACACACCCTATTCTAGACAGACCCATCTATATATACTGAACAGAATGGTAGGATATATTGTTGATAGATGTTGATAGGCTCCGCTTTGCCTCTTCCCATGTTAATTCATTCTATGGTTAGTGTCATTTCATGGGATCCGTCGCCTTCTCCGGCTCGACAGTTTCTTTTTTCAACGGCACCCAGGTACGAAACAATCGTCGTTCAACGTGAAGTTGGTCGCCGAAATTCTTAGTGTCATGTATGTCCCAAAATCTCAGGGACCCTCAGAATTCCAGACTTGCAAAAATGGTCTATCAATGTCTATCAAAATCTTTGGAATTTCCATACCCCCACCTCTCACATCCACTACCTGCACGGCGCATGTGGTGAACCCACCCAGCCCGCCAGAAAGGCCGCCGCCGTGCCGTGCACCGAACCGCCCTGAAAGGGCGCACGTTCCCGGGCGTTGGCGCCGTAGGCAGAGGAGATCATCCTCAGCCATAAGCAGGTAGTGGATCGCCTAATATTTTTTCTTTTAGTAACAGAAATAACTTCACCCCAGCTTCGACTTGACTTTTTTACAAGGACCGTTCCGTGACTTCCGTCTGCCATGGCGAAGTTGCAGCAGCCTTTGCTGTTAAACCTTCCCCAAGAAGGTCGCTGGAGTATGGCGCTGCTCAGTTGGATGGCATGTCATTTTTGGCCAATTTGATGAGGATATACACATGTGTATATGTATACATGTATACTCACAATATGTATACGATTGTATACATATATATATATATGTGTATATATATATATGTATGTGTATATATATATGCATATGTACAGAGGGAGAGCCAACCGAGCTAACAAAACAGTTTTTGGAAGGGTACCTAAGATTAGAAATGGTGGTTCCGATCCAAGTTCTTCACGAATCACACGACTTGTGGGGCATCCAGTGATATGAAGAGATTTGAAAAGCACGTCTCACTGTGAAGACACTGTGAAGTAGGTGGGTCTCGAACGGGAACACCTCAATTCATTGACGAAAGCTGCAGCTGCAGAGCAAATACAGAGCTGTTGGGTTTCTGCTTGCACACATTAGTCCCTCATTGCTGCAACCACGTAGTTTTCGGAACATCAGTGGCCAGCGCAATGGCGATGCAAATGGAAGTCCAGTTTGTGCTGTAAGGTTCAATCGGCGAACCCCACGTCTTGCTAGGTTGAAGTTCGGTTGAAGGCAGCGATTCATACGAATCAAATACTTACTGTATACATCTGCATACTATCATATACTATCACTGTACCTTACCCCATTGGTATTTTTTGTGAAGTGTGACAAACCAAATTGTCATCCCGTTTCTTGAGGCTTACAACTCCCTGCAGATTGTATTTTTTTTTTTCAGTATCAAATTTGCAATATCAATAGGATTCTCCCAAGTATACAAGCATCATTATGTGGTAATCTCTCCGTGTTTGGTAGCTGAATCGTATATGTGGTAAATCGTGTTTTTTTCCATCATTAACCATCATTAAACCATCATAATATAAGCGTCATTAACCAATTGCCATCATTTTGCCATCATTTACCCTCTGTGAAATAAACATAGACCCTGAAAATCACTAATTTTTAATGGAAACTAGACTTCCAACCCCGACAACTGCCAGGGTCTATGTTAATTTACCAGAGGGTAACCATCATTAAAACGGTCCCAATGTTTGAACGTCCCAATGTCGCCAGATTTCGGCGAGATGGAGCCTTCGGAGCCGTCCTCCCCCAGCCGTTTCCTGTCGCGGCTGCGAGGCCAAGCCTGTATACGGAAGACAAGAAACATTCATATGGGTTTGTCTGAAAATAGGGTATATTCCCAACTATAGCCATTTAAAAACGGGATAATGATCAGCAAAACCATTGGGTTTAGGGGTACACTATTTTCAGACACACCCATATACACATGCATAGAGTCATAACCATAATATGATATAATATGTACATATATTTCTGTATGTGTGTAATGGAATGGAATGGAATGTAATGTTATGGCATGGTATGCATGTACACATATATATATATATATATGCACCAGGCCCTGCCACCCCCCCCCCTCCCCCCCCCATATGGGATGGGTCCCATATACTGGTCCCATATGAGATCTTCCCCCTCCCCCCCTGTGGTGTGGTGGGGGTGTGGCACTGTCCCCCTCCCCCCCCTGTGGTGTGGTGGATGGGTCCCATATACTGGTCCCATATGAGATCTTCCCCCTCCCCCCCCTGTGGTGTGGTGGGGGTGTGGCACTGTCCCCCTCCCCCCCCTGTGGTGTGGTGGATGGGTCCCATATACTGGTCCCATATGAGATCTTCCCCCTCCCCCCCCTGTGGTGTGGTGGGGGTGTGGCACTGTCCCCCTCCCCCCCCTGTGGTGTGGTGGGGGTGTGGTATGGTATGGTGGGTATGTATGGTGTGTATGGTCGGTCTGGTATGGCATGTTTGGAAAGTATGGTATGTTTGGTATGTATGGTAGGTATGGTATGTATGGCATGAGTGGTTGGTATTGTATGGATGGTAGGTATGGTATGTAAGTCTGTTGGATATGGTATGTTTGATATGACAGTATGTATGGTCTGTATGGTATGTATGGTTACTATGATGGGTATGGAATATGTCCTATCTAAGGTAGGTATGGTATGTATGGCATGTATGCTTGCTATTGTATGTATGCTATTGTATGTATGGTAGGTGTGGTAATTACATTTCATATGTATGGTATGTATGGTATGTATGATAGATATGATAGGTATGGTATGCATGGCATCATTGACATGTATGGTAGGTACGGTATATGTTCAACAGAGGTAGTGTTGTCAGAGTACACAGGTAGTAAACAGGAAGTAGATACAGTAGATACATAGCACATGTATGTATGACTATAGGTAGCACGTAGGTACTTTGAAGGAGTATGTGTGCTACGTAGGTCGCCTAAAAGGTAGCATGTACCTAGTAAATGCGAGGCTGGTAGTCAGAAATGCTGCAAAGACCTAGCAAATACGACGCTGGACCTCAGAAATGCTGCCAATAGCTTGCAAATAGAAGGGAATTGGGGCTACTACCTGGGGACCCAACCCATGGGGGGGGGGGGTGGAGAGACGGAGGACGGGACCATATATATACATACAGTTACATACACATAAATACATATTGTAAGGGGATGTTAGCCCGAGGGGCAACTATACCACCGGGCAGGTCGGGCACCAGTGGCGGATACCTCTTCAGCAGGCAAGTTTTTTTTCAGCGGTTTCCAGTGAAATTATGTGGAGATGATTCCGGTATGATGGGAACATCATTTGACGATATAGGATATGAATGGATATGATGGAATATATCCCCAACACTCTGATATTTGTCAACGCAAATTCACATGGGGTCTTCCAAAACCTGTGAATTGCGGGTTCCATGAGGTCTTGGGTGGAGCTATAGTCCCATTCACATGAGTTGATCCGGAAATGGGGTATACGATATACCCAAGACCTACCATTCAATGGGACAACCAATGATCATCACCACATTTTCAGGCAAAAACCATTAGTAGTACTAGTAGGGGGCCATCACTGCAGCGAATCATCATTTCACATGGTTTCGAATTTAGTCCATAAACAAAGCCACAAATCAGCCATTCCATTGTAGTTCCGTTTGATAGACATATATATATATATATTTGGCGAATTATTTCCGGTGGTCCAGTTCATGAATGGAACAATCTATTTGAGTTTGCCTGGGGAAAAATGACTTCAAACCCGGTTGGGTTTGGCACCTTTTTTGGACACCCCTGTTGCGACAATTTCCATCCAGCCCCATGGATACCAGGGGAGGCTGTCAACATAGACAGGAGTGCCGACACCAACAATGGGTGTTTGATTAAGTGGCTAAGTGGCTAAGAATCAATGGCTTTGTTTGAAACATTTTGAAACTGGGTACATCAAGATCGGATGGCTTGATAAGAATGACCATTTGTGGTTTCATAAGTCTGACAATATGACTCATATCCAACTCCGGTTCTCCTACTTACAAGTGAATCAAGTGAGGGGGTTGTAATTTGTTGTAATAGTGTGGTTGTTTCCTAAATCGTAAATGCGATGGTGATCCAGGCTGTCTATATTTGGTCACTGTCCAGGGGCCCATTCTCACCTGTGCCATCATCCTACAAAACCATAGCCGGTGGGTTGATGCGGTAAACCCAATATATAAAACATCATAAAACCATAAGTTAAACATAGCTACCCTCTCATAGTCAAACACAGTAATGGCCAATTCGCCATTTATATATTTGTGTATATAATTTTTATATAATACATATATATATATACATAGAGTTATATATATATATATAGTTATATATATTCATATACAGACTTAATTTACAGATCATTTTCCCATGGTTTTCCCAGCTATACACCTCCATGGCGAGTTCGTAAAACTTTCGCCACAGGAAGTCCACCGGCCTCTCCAGTGGCACGCATGTGACCCGGCGATAACTTCCACGGGACAGGGAAAAACATGGTGAAAAATTGGGTTCACATGGGGAAACAACATGTGTAACATGAACTATAGTTGGATTAGATCATTTTCATAGCCAGTTTTGTTTTGATTGACGATGATATGGAATTGCTTTGGCTGCCCAAGAAGGAACATGGAAACTTGACGGTGCGAGTCAGGAAGTATCAACAAACAACGCAGTGGGTTTCCGCAAATAAGGGAGATGCTAGTTTTGGGCGCTCGGGAAAATCATATCTCTTTTCTGAGACCATTTATCACTGGGTTAGAATTTGTCACTGGGTTCCACTTGGCTGTCCCATTCCTTCCACCGATGATTAAGCCCAACTGACTACAGTATACCAAACCAACATGGCAATTGTAAATCTGAATCTCTCAATATCAAAATCTAAGCCTATAGGGGATCCCATTGCCAGATTTAAGATATCGGATAGTAGTACTTGTGCATGGCTCAAGAACCATAGACCTCTTGGACAGGCCCATATTTGATCCCTGGCCCGACCATGAACTTCAGAAACGGTTTGCAAAATGCGCTAAAGCATCATTTTGTTCTGGGTGAAACCACGATTTTTCTTGGCGTTTCGCCTCCATTTCAAAAGCTCAAGTCTTCGACGTCGCTCAGGAACATGCGCACCTTTCTGCAAGGTGCATGGCATGGGTCTTAACATGCCCATTAAAGAAAAAAACAACACGTTGACGACTTTAACTGATAAGTAAATATAAGTAAGACTTAGTCGTCTTCCACACTGGTTTAAGTTTATAACTGATAACCAATGTGAATCTGTCTGAACACAATGGTTGTAGAAACACACCGAGACTCTCGGGATGGTGATCCTCTGACCAAATGATCCTGGCCAATTGAAGAACTTGAGGCTTTTGCTGGTGATCTCACCATTGGAATCCTCAAATATCCCACACTTACTAGACTACCCTCTGGTAATTTAACATAGCTATGGAAAATCACCATTTTTAATGGGAAGATCCACTATTTCTATGGTCATTTTCAATAGCTATGTTAAATTACCAGAGGGTATCTCTCTATCTCTCTCTCTCTCTGTAGTATGCATATGTATTTGTGTATATTTCAGATGTGTTGGACGCCCCAATTTTTGTTTTCTGTCCAGTTTTGATTGGTTTATCCTATGATAATCAAACATGGCAATGGAAACCCCGCATTCTCACTGGGATGGTGGGTTACCATCACGGGCCCTCCAGAACACCTCACCCAAACATGGTGTCTTGGTCCACCAAAGCAGGTAGCAGGCAAAATCCAAACATCAATTCATTAATTTTATTCGTATGTTTCTTATTTTTCAGGACGATTCAGTAAGTTTAAACAGTTCCTAGGCTACGTTTTTCAGGAAAGCTCGATGCTACTGGACCAGGGTTTCCGGTAGATTTCCCGAAACTATCCATTGATCCAAGCTTTGCCCAGATCGTTTCCATCGTTTTCTTGGACTGAAGGGGTTCATAGAAAATCAAACATATATTTTCTAGAAAAACATATTTTTTTGGGTATTTCCACTAGATTTTCCATAGATTCCCGAAAAAAAATTGGTGGATCAAATACCTCCATCCAAGCAGGTCTCACCACTGAGCGCGGCCCCTTGAGCTCGGCGTTGCTGGATTTCGCCACCAGCGCACGGGAAGAGGAGGGTCAGAGGAATTTTGTTTTAGGGCCATTGGGGCCCTGTGAGGTGGCTATGGACCAATATAATACCTATAGATACAATTTGTTAGGGGATGAACTTTCATTTACCAGCAATTTTGATGTTCACTAGGTGCCAGGGTTTTGACCCATCCCCAGGTGGTCAACAAACCCTATTTTCTCGGCTATGTGACCCACGGGGTGACAAGAACTACCATAACTACCACGTAGAAACCGAAGTGATTTCCTAAGTTCACTTAATTGTACACCTTGGGGTAGTTCCCCCATTCTGGACTTTAGGGGCAGGGTTGAACCCGT
The DNA here is from genome assembly GCA_947184155.2 of Cladocopium goreaui. Classification (NCBI taxonomy): domain Eukaryota; class Dinophyceae; order Suessiales; family Symbiodiniaceae; genus Cladocopium; species Cladocopium goreaui. The sequence goes on along the minus strand of CAMXCT020000591.1, from coordinate 532,515 downwards.
CAAATCACCCAACATGGACCCGAACTTGGCCCACAACATAGCCACATGGCCCAACATCTGAGGTCGAGGTGAAGGGCAAACTAACGGTTAGTTCAAAAGTCTAATTTATGGCTTTACAAAAAACACATAATATATAGATATACACACCATTTTAAGAATATGTATATATACACACAATATAGACATTTCGATATATGTACATATTATATTCATTGGAAAATTATGTTTTAAGCTTTAAACTTTAAACCATGGTATTTTACTCCTGCCGCATTGTTGGACAAAGCCAATTTCCAAAGTGAAGGGGTGAAGGTCTGTATGTTTTTCTCATAATGTAGATTACTTCACTGGCAAAAAGCAGGATTTAACTTACATGGACTTAATGGACTTACATGGAGAATAAATATTTTTCAGACATAAGGATCTGCGTAAACGTTGGAAAATCGTTGTGAGGGATCATTTTGTAGCCACTTTGATGAAAGAAAGCATAGAAAGGTGACTTTGTCTCTAATTCTGCGTTTTGTTTATGACCAAGAGCCAACAAGTGTCGGGCAGTGAGTGTTGTTCTGCCAGGGCTCTTGAGAATCTGGGTAAGGTCACTAGGTGAACTGATCGCATGACCTTGAAGTCCTCTGACGATGGGGACGTGCAATTTTGGCCGAAGGGAACAGACAGCTCAACAGATTTCCAATAATTACTGCCAGTACTGCCGGTAAGATTACTGTACGATACACTGTACAGTATGCATACTGTATATACGATTATAATCGATTATATACGTACTATCTTGTACCTTGAAACCACATGACCTGTGATTTGGCGATTTTGACCCATCAGTTGATTCCATTGATGCTGCAAGTGGAAGTCATCCATTTTAGATTCCACGTTTCAATATATGTCAATCCATCTATTCATCGGGTGGCGACACTTCACATAGTTCTGTCCTCAGGAGTTGCTGTCCTCCAGTGCATTCCGAAGTCCCGCGGGGGCCGCACAGCCCTGGTGGGAAACATCCGCCGCAGCAGATGATTTACCACTGATGCAGCACACTGAGAGCATCTCATAGCAATCTTAACCAACTGCCAGGTCCACCAGAGGGGACACACCTTTTAGATGGAGCTGGTGGTTTTATGTGTTTGATTTCTCATCCTAACTATATAATGGGATGGCGTTCCCCAATCACTAGTAACATTAGTAACTAACTACTGTAAGGACTTGAAAATAGTGGTTACCCTTGTGTTGTTCATATCAACTTGTATCTCCATATATCAACGTGGAGACCAATTATGATCAATCCATATCCCACAAGTCTCCCATAAATCTTCCATTTCTTCAGGCGCATTTGTTCGCATATCGAAGCCACCAAAAGCCAGAAATCCAAACGCCAGATCTGGGATCTGAGGTTGGAGAGTTCCTTCACAGAGATCGAGGCGAGAGGATTGTGGAATCCTATGGAATTCTATGGGTTATCCATGGTTATCCAGTCACCCAGCAACGACAGTCATTTCTGAGTCAACGGCTTAGGCCTGATATTCAGATTGGCACTGGTCAAAATTGGTTTGTCCCTTTGAATGCACAAAAATGATCAAGTAATTACATATGTCAAAATGTGCAGAGCCGCAATCCGATCAAGTATTGAGATTGAGATTCATAGATTGCATTTCTATTCAATTAGACATCCGGATTTTCCAGATAGCCAACTTTGCTTTATTGAAGTATCCCATCAGACATCGACATGTTTAATGTGTGGACCCTAGTTGGAGCTTCCCTTGATTTTCCTCCTTACGAAGACCTCACCGCGATGAAGCACCTGGAAGGTCAGGAAGTTCACGAAGTTCACTTTGAGGTGTCCGGGTGGTGTGGATTGTGACCAACAATACCCAATAGCCAATAACCATCAACCATGGGGGATTTATAATGGGACTGGGATATGAATGATTCTAACAGGGACGGGATATCATAGGAGATGAATCGGATATCATTAATATCATACATATTCAATCATATTCACACATAACTCACCAGCCATGATTGATGGAATTTGGAAATCAATGGACATTGTGATTGTGGTGATTCAGATCGTAGGATTTTCAGGGGAGACCCAACAACCCAGCCTCTATGTTGGGCCATCTGATGCCATGAAGCAAACCATTGGATTCAAGGAACTGCCTACTGAAAACGAGGGATTTACCATGGATTTACGTACCATCCAATTGCAAGGCTTTCCTGTAACTTTTCTCTTCAATACTGTAGATTGCAGGACTGACCACTCCTGATTATATATCCCCAATAATAGACATTTTTTTGGGCATGGTCGGTGTTTAGTTCAATAACTTTGATATATAGCATCACTTGAATTTGGTAAAATTGGGTAAACGGGCTATGAATCATAATTTGGTTTACACAACTTTACCACATTCTGGTTGCATTCTCCCCCACGTCGACAACTGGGTTCGCTGCCTAACTAGGAGAGCGATGTGGAGAAGGGCGTGGATCAAGATATCGAACCAGGAGACAGGGAAGACATTGGTGCTACCTATGGGCCATTTTGGCAACGCTGAAGCAAAATGGGACACCAACCCGGAAGATCAGCGACAAAACGACTGTGTTTCCCATGAGATTCATCGGCAAAGTGTGGCTATCAGCAGGCACAGCATATCTGGTTGGTGACTGGAACATGGCTTTTATGACTTTCCATATATTGAGAATAGTAACCCCAACTGACGAACTCCATCATTTTTCAGAGGGGTTGGGCTCAACCACCAACCAGCATATAGTACCACAATTCACTGTTCGCAACATTGGGGCGACGAAAATCCTCAGGGATCCGATACCTTTTCAAATCCCAAAAGAAGCCAAAAAAAACAGAAGTTCGACTGTCTGATTGTGGTATCACCAAGAGGCAGTAACGAAACAAAAGAAACTGCGCATTCGAAGGGTTTTTTTCTATGAAAGCAATGGTGTTTTTTCGGGAGCCGTTAATTGAAACTATCATGACAAGTGATCCCTCTCAGTTCAAATTGACGATTGAGGGTTCTGAACGTAGCAGCAGGCATAACCTCGGCTCAATTGACAGTGACCCTGAGCCCATGAAACAATGGACACCGGCAACAGCAATGCCAAGTAATGACAACTTTCGCACCTGTAATATGCAAGCACATCACCCCTATAGACACTTGCTGGCCCATTTTGAGCAATTTTGAGTAACTTTGAGCAATTTTGAGCAGTTTTTTCGGGCCAGTTTGGGTCATTTTGAGCAATTTTGAGCATTTTTGTCGGGCAAGTTTGGGTCATTGTCATTGTCAATGGACAAATTGGTATATAACATTATATAATATTATATAATCAGAGACAACATATGGATACATATGGAAATATCAACAACCATGCCAGTCGCTAATCATTGTAACCTTAGGTTACTGTTTTTGTGTGCCAAATCGGGGGATATTTGGGGACCATCTTCCATTTGAGTCGCGTATATCACCGCTCCCTTGACTGCCTAGCATTTGTTGCTGATAGAATTCGAGCTTTATTAGTGATAACCTGGTGGTTATCAGTGGTATATTCAATTTTGTTGATACACACACACAGACACATGTACGTCAACCAAGCGTCTTTCGGCTTTCGTTAGGTCTTCCGAATGAGGTCGGTGGTTTCACGTAGGTTTTATTGTGTATCCTTTTCTTTCACGGAAATGAGATCACCCCCGATGACGTTCAAGTTTCGGGCATGCCTTCAAACCACCAAACAATGATTTTTTCATCCAATTACTGTAGCTCTTCTGAGTGAGTTTCTTATTGTTGTTGCTTACCTCTTCATCTCGTGCTTGGCTGCAGCCTGACTCGAGCTAAGAGCCCACCGCAGCAGCGCCACGTCCCCTTCCCGTCCCTCCATATGTTTACAGTTTATCTCCATTGGCGATATCCTCATTTTTCCCAGGACTCACAGGTAGCTCCACCCCATCGGCATCTACGGCAGGCTGGGACGGTCCTGGAGCACGGTTTGTTTTTTCATTTCGGATGGGTTGACGGTTGAAGATACCAGCTGGTGATTTGACCATTGGACACCATGGGACCATGAAAATTCCTTTCTTTATGTTTGCTGCATTGTTTACAGTAACCCTTAACATCCCTTAACCCCGTGCAAACAGATCAAACAGTGAAGACTGGGTACATCATGGTACATCCTCACAGTGGATGATAGAAGAACATACTTTGCCATATGACCGGTCACATTTGCTGCAATGTTTCACCCCCAGCCAAAAAGAAGGTGTATTTTGGGCAAGGATAGTAATCTTGTAACCATCCTCACCGGCCGACACCAGTGATGGGAACCCAGCCAAATCAACGTATCCATATCAGAATGTGGTCAGTATTAGAGTGGCCTTCATATTGGGGGTACAATGTGTGTATGCATATCATATATATATACATAAAATATGTATAATATATGTATATATATGTATGTATACTGTATACAATATACGGATTTGTCATCAACTGGTAGTGGGAAATCCTCATGTCTCAGGGACGATCTAGAATCTAGCCTCAATTTTTGGAAGATGTGGTCCCTCAGTTTGGCATTTACAAAGCCTTGGGGAAGGAATCATATGTCATATATATATATATTATTTTTATTTTTTTCCTTCAGGCATCCAGTTGCTGTCGCAGCGGCCTATTGCAGAGTTCAATTCCAAGTGCTCACCGCTTTGCCACAAAATCAGCCCCTATGTGTTGGCCATATTGATATATATATATATTCTATCATTATATATATCATTATATATATATATCATTATATATATATCATTATATATATATCATTATATATATATATATCATTATATATATATATCATTATATATATATATATATCATTATATATATATCATTATATATATATATATCATTATATATATATCATTATATGCCAAGTATACAAAATTCACTAATTCAGCAATTTATTGTGACATACTAAACGGGACCATGGTGACTTCACACCAAAAATCTGGGTTATAAACCTGCAACTATGGCGATAAGTACCCTTTAAGTAGAACTGTATCCTCAAGTAAAAATATATATATATATACATGCATATTACTCACATACATATGTCAATGTGGTGAATAATCCAAATGGATATATTCCAGATAAAAGTGGGTTCTACTAAGGTTTTTGCCCACTTCGAATCCCGCAAGGCACTTGTGGCGCAGGAGCTCCGCAGGCAGCAACATCAGCACCAGAAATGGTGATAAATGGGCTTATAACATTTATAATATCTTATAACTGCCCAGAACTGAAGGGTAACCGATCCTGAGTCAGGACTTTTTTTCAGATACCTAGACACTCGTACCTGGTACCCTAAAAGTTGTCTACGATCACCAGATTTATGCGCCCATCGGAGGCCAAAAAATGTGCCAATCTTTGTGGGTAAAAAATCACGTCGCAGTGATCCAAGATCTTTGCCTCAAAAATGGGGAGAACGGGAGCAAGAATGGAAGCAGGTCTTATCCTGATGGGTGTCAGAATCATTACCCATACAGTCCATGGTGCTGGCATACTATAGAAGTTTATGCACATACACCAGTCTCATGCATAATCTGAGCTCATAGGGATACCTGTTGATCGCGATACATGATGATACCCCAGGGTAATCAGTTGTGGTAGTGGAACTCCCATGTTAGTAGGAACACCATCTACAAATTGGGAGGTTTTTTTCAATTGCCGGGTTGGATGAGAGGGTAAATCCCCATGAATCTTCACGATTATTTGTTGATCTCTTGTTTTTCTATTGAGTTAAAACCTATGATCAACACTAGTTGAACCCATGTTCAACCCATGTTTTTCATGGATTTCTAATTGAATCTCCATATTTACTGGATGAAATTCCCATGGCATTCCCATCAGACGTGAGAAATTCGCGGGTTGTAATTCACCACTTCGACAGGCACCCGAGATGGAGAGCCAGGCGGGGCAATGTCCAAATAGATCCTGGGTCATTATCACAGTACTTAGATGGTATATACTATGGATACCCAATATAAGGCAATATATACAGATAATATATATATATATATTACATATTATATTATATATATATTATAGAACAGGATATATAGTTTGGGACTGAAATCCAGTTACTGAACTGATTTTTGTGACTTTTTGCCGTCCCCCTAAACGTGGGATGATTCGAGCCACGCCGCAGGAAACGGACTACACCATCCACGTGGCAGACTCCTGTGCCAGCACAGAGGGCTCCAGCGTCGTGCAGGTAATCAGGGCACGAAGGGTGTCGGGGGGGTCTGGATTTGTGTAGTTACCCTCTGGTAAACTAACAAAAAGCTATGGAAAATCACCATTTTTAATGGGAAAATCCACTATTTCTATGGTCATTTTCAATAGCTATTTTGACATAACCAGAGGGTAGGCACAAATCCGAAAAATCTGCAGGTGGCGTCTCCCAGAATCTTCATGACGACGATGATGATGAATTCAGATGGATCTGAAATGGGGTCCAATGGGCCAATGGGGATGGTTTTCCACAACAAAACATCAGTCCAAATGATGGCTAGACCATAAGGGACGCCATCCCAACATGGACATGCACTCATAGCAGCATACCCCAACTGAACTCGGGTGGAAGTTTCGAAAACAATTCGTAGTAGTTTTTAGAAAAAGAAGGACCTGTGGCAATGTTTACTTGCTGACGTCAGTGTTTGGTTGGATTGATCAATGAGTATCAATGAGTAACTGACTGAAGATTGAATGGCTGTACGACTGAATGTCGAATGACTGAAAGATTGACTGACTGAACCTCCCTTTTCTGAGCCATCTCTCGTTTCTTTGCAAATTTTGTCTTACTCTTAGCCAGTACTTCTGTAATTAAGCTTCTTCTCTGGATTATCTTTTCCCGGGGTCGGTTCCGAGCTATCTCTCGTGCCAGCCCCTTTTTTCTTCTGAGACGACGGTTCTTTGTTGAGTATTTTCTTGGCTGATACCATAGGATCTGGACAAATGATAGTGACCTCACAATTACCTCCAACAACTTTAAGTCAATCTGTGCTCAGATCGGATCAACTGTCCACTTGGCTGCATTTTTTCAGTTGCCAGGACAGCCGTGTACCCACCAAGCAGAGCCCCAGAACCTCAGTGACCTGGATACTTCAAGGTGCTGCAAAATGTGGATAGGCTATCCAGTGGTCAGGTCGAAGCTAAGGAGCTAAAGGTATCCATGTTCCCTATTAAATTGGGAGCTAAGGAGCTACAAAGAGTTTCCCAACCACATGTTAGTATGTGAACGGATGGATTTCAAGGCATGCATAGAGAAATATATAGCACTTGAATGCACTTGAATGACTTAAATGCCCTTGATCCAACCATTTTATTGCCTGTGACTTCTTGCCTTCTTGCTGGTAACGTTTGCCTCGCTCAGAGAGCCCACCGTCATGAAAACCACGCGACTGAGGATCTATCAAGGCATTGTTTGAACATCATCGACGAGTCCAAGGCCCAGATCAGATAGGATGTGGCTACTTGCATTGACCCCCCGAGATATAGAATACACGCAAAGGGGACAATTATATAATGGAGAGAGACTGAGATATAAATAACCAACTATCTCTAATTTGGGCCCAAAACTGTGGATTCAACCAGCAATAGTTGGAAAACCGGGATATGATGGAAATATATTTAACGGAGATAGAGGCGATATTTGGGTGTGTCCGATAATAATTATTATACGGTATACCCCACAAATAGCCTGGAACTGGGGAAACCACAACATTTTTCTATTCGAAGCACTGGAATGGGTACGGTACCCTATTTTTGGACAAGCCCTATTTTTGGGCAAATGTTGTTTATGGCTAAGCTAGTTGGAGGTTATGCCGGGTATATCTACATTTGGATGCGTAAAAAACTCATCTTACAGTTGGGGCTCTACATTGTAGGTTTCACACGGTTGACAAGTATCCTAAATTCCATTTTGATCTATTTTGTTGGTAGTGGCAGCTCTCTTTGGGTTCCATAAACACTCCAAAGACCGTGCCGGGCACACCACCATTTCAATCGGTTGGCATATCTTTACCCAGCTGGGTGACCATTTGTCAATATCTACCAAGTTCTACCGAACAAAACATCGGTTAAGCTGTATAATTACATATCAAATACATACACATTCTACCAGTTACAATTGAATTACCTGGTTAACAGTAAACAGTCTGCAGTACTGTATGTACAAATACGTTTTCAACGTGAGCTTAATTGGTTTAATTTATAGATCTTCCTTGCTTACTGGAGTTTGTGGTGTAGATACTGCATATGCATACGTGCAGCTGGATGCGTTTATATCTTATAACTGGTCGCCTCACAAAGTGATAAACATGCTTGATAAGTCCCCTCAACAAGAGACTGGCTATATACCTTCAAGTTATTGGTGGCCCTTAAATGGATTCCCCATGATCCAACACTAAAGGTAGTAAACAATATATGGTACCCTCTGGCAATTTAACATAGCTATTGAAAATGACCATAGAAATAGTGGATTTTCCCATTGAACATGGTGGATCTTCCCATAGCTTTTTGTATGTTTACCAGAGGGTATATGGATGTATATGGTATCCAACATTTATCCACTAGTTATTGTTATACCATATATCCACTATATTATCCAACATTTATCCAACATTTATCCAACTATTCCACTAGTTATTGGAGATCTCCAACTATATCCCACCAGGAATGGGGCGAGATGTCCAGCACCTTGGACGACGACAGCCGTGACCGTGCTTCGCGCAGCCGCGATGAGAAGGCGGAGAAAGGCGGGCGGAGTCCCCGCGCCGCACAAATTGAGGTGTCCCGGGGGTGTCCAGGGTGGGGTGAGGAGCTTGGGATGGGGGAAAACATGGGAAAACATGACGGAAACTGTGGGTTTCAATGAGTTTTACCCTCTGGTAATTTAACATAACTGATGGGAAAATCACCATTTTTAATGGGAAAATCAACTATTAATGGCCATTTTCAATAGCTACGTTAAATTACCAGAGGGTAGTTGTAAGAACGGACACACATGGAGGTTTTTCAGAAGATTTGACCATGAAACAATTCGGAACAGGATTTTCATCATGAAACATGGATGTAGTCCAGGTAAGCCTTTGGTTTTTATAGTCTGGGTATCATTTCATCGAATGCGGGAGATACCAATGATTTGGTATTTGCTGGTTGGATGGTTTTCTGAAGTTTAATGGGTTGTTTGCCATTTCGATAGGGATATATTAAACATTATTAAACAGACGACAAGCTCAAAATCAGGTCTTTTCAAGAAAAGAACTCACAGATTTTTCAGATTCTCCCCTTGTCAGGTTGGATTGCCACAAGGTCCTCCAATTTTTTGCTGTTGGGATTGGACCCAAGTTTTTTGTTTGTGCTATCCGCCTTTTTTCAACAAAGACATGTGACTTGGTGACTTGGTCTGGAACCATGCTATATTAATGCTACGGAGGGAAGGGTTTGAACTCCTTGGCGGAAGAGTTTTGTGATGTTTTGATTATCATTGTTTGAAGATTGTAAACCAGTAAAGTTCAGATTCCTGTGGAACATGGTTGGATTCGCGAAGACCCAGGTCTGACTAGATAGATAAAGATTTGGTGACGTCGAAGATATTTGCCTTAGCCTTAGACCATCTTGAACCCTTCTGGTTGGCGCATTGAACATGTTTGAAACATGACCTGGGATCATGATGCCAAATCGCCCAGCATTTTTGGGATGGGTTGAAACCACCAACCAGCCTTCAAACGCAAGGCCCTTGTTGGGCCATCGCAGGTGAACAGCGGGGCTTCGGTGAATCATATTGATCCCAACTTGGTGTCGCTTGGATTGGAAATGCATGGACATTTGGGTCTCTGGAAACATGGCTGGATAAACGGCTAAAACCATGCAAAACCATGCAAAACCCGTATTGTTTGATTTCTTTTCATGGGAATCACTTCTTTGTCCTTTGCTAGAATTGGATTACACCGTGGGGTAAAAGCAGTTGAACATCGTCAGTTTGGTAGGTATATGTTCGAATTGGACATGCCGGAAACTCGCTTAAAATCTTTAAGCAGGTTGGAATCCTACTTTTTGGATTTATATAACATGACTAATCTGAAGACGGTTCCGGTCCTGTGAACTTTGGGGTTCTGGGGACGAGTTCGACGGGTACCACATGGAGGGCGATGGCGAAGAAGCCAATGTTGGTTGGCGATTTGTAGAGCTGAAATCCCAAACTGGTGCTTTCAAATCTGTTCTAATTTTTCATTCGTGGGATGACATATTTGAATCGTACTTTTTGGTTCGTATATTTGGTTCGTGCTAAGCTTGTATATTGGTCATTTGCTGGTGACATTTGACATCCCATGTTTTCCTTTGTTGTATAATCTCAAAATATCTCAGATAAATTTCACCGACATTTCTGCGCTCTATCAAACATTATTAAACATGTTACGGTTGCCCACCCGAATCTGGATTCAACTTTGTGTTGTGTACACCTGCTTGGCGGTTTCAATTCGAACATTTTTCATTTTTCTATTCCACCTCTCTCTAGAACTCTCTGTCTGAACCATGAAACTTATCAAATGATTTACATTTCTTTTCACATATGTTTTATATACGTATTTACTATAGACATGTTATGATTATATACTGTACACATGTCTATGTATGTATATATATATATATATTGGGACAGGTGGCTCACCCACCAAGCTGTAGCAGTAGCATCCCTGTTAGATGCTGCCCCTGGCGACAGCTAGGCGTTGTGGCAACTGGTGTCTCTTTTTTTTGGAGATGTGGATCAGCACAGGATGTTCCTTGGCGACACTGGATATATGGGGATAGAACAGATCGTCGGATGAAAGAGGGGATAGATCCCATACGAAGCAGTTGAACAAGTAAAACAAATAGGCACATTGATGCACCTGTGAACTCTTGTCATTTCTCGGTTGGTTTTTGTTACTTGTTGTTGCATATTTTTAGATATTTTTACATGTTTTTACGGTAGACCACGTGTGTTGATGTGTCTAATGCTGCTTCCCGTGCCAATGAAGCCTGCTAGACACCAAAACGTATGGCCTTAGAAGGTAGCTAACACACACACAGGCAGTTGATCTATGTAAGGCTCATGTAAGGGAATGAACCGTAAAGACATGGCCGACAATATGGCATAGTACCACGACTCTGGGTACCTGAGCAGGCCATACATGGTTAAGTTCAGCAATAACGGTTGTTATCATGTACTGTATTAACCAAGAAAACATAGGTCTGTAACCAAGAAACACTCTGGGCTTCATCAACCGACATGGCGTTGCAAGAAGAATTGTTCCATAACTCTGCATAACTGATAACGAGGCAGGTCACTGTTTTAGGTAGGTCACTGTTTGCTTGCGGTGACAACCACCAACAACCACCACTATCTGCCATTAGCCCGTTCTGGGGAGTCTCAATCGGGAGTGCCATCATGGAATCCAAGCACCATTGCAGATTCCACCAACCCCACGAGAATCAACGTTGTAAACATGGAATTTCCATGAATTTCCATTATATGGAATTCTGAGGTCAATGCATGTTAATGAAAACACATGGATGATATATGACATCCAAGAACCGTTCTATCTTTTGGGGGACCGCCATATAGTTCTATCAGCAAAGAAAAAGGAAAGACAGAAAACTTAAAACAACTTAAATCACTTGAAGCACTTCCTGGGAAAGTCACGAAAATCACAAGGCTTTTTTGTGCACCGAGGCATCCTACTATGTGCTTTCAGAAAAGATTGGTGGCGAGCCCGCACTGAAGAAACCGGGAGAGAAACAAACAACGAACACTGGCAGTTTTTTACGCAACAACCGTTTGGGGTTTAAGTTGATTTACCCTCTGGTAATTTGTTACATAACTATGGAGAGATCCACCATTTTTGATGGGTAAATCCACTATTTCGACTGGGCCATTTTCAATAGCAAACTGTTAGTTTACCAGAGGGTAAGATTTCTGTTGTAAGATTCGTGGCACCAAACACGGTGTGAAGATCTATAGACATATCTTGCTGCTTAGATTTTTTCATCACGGATACACGGCTGGGCAGATGTTAGCACCTTTTATCAACTCACAGGTCCACTGAGAAAACCAAGGGGATGACCCACAAATTGAGGGATACCCTCTGCTAATTTGTTACATAACTGATGGGAAAGATCCACCATTTTTCATGGGAAAATCCACTATTTCTATGGTCATTTTCAATAGCTATGTTAGTCATTACCAGAGGGTAACAAGAACAGGTGAAACATGGTGAAGCCAAGAAAGATGGATGACAAGAGGGAAAGCTAAGCGGATCTAATTGGGGTTCTGCAAAGCCTGGGACACGTAGGACAGACCAGTGGGCGAACTTCCTTAGCCTTGAATCATGATCCATAATCCGTGATCACGGCATCTGACTAGCCCGGGTGCATCATGCTTTATTCCCTTTTTTGCACGGAATATTCCCACTGGTTGATATTCATTGTCCATTTTCTTGGCTTAATTCATGAAGTCCGTTTTCCACATTTTTTTCTAGGAGCCCTCTTATTTGTCTTTTTTGCGGCTTTCTTGTCACCTAGGTGTCTTTGTTTCCTACTGGCACTGCCACATACCTTGCTGGTTGGAATTGAGGTCCGTGCGGTGAAAAGAAGTGGGGATGGCGGGCCAAAACCTATGATTTTCAAAAGCGAAAGTGAACATGTTAATTATTTACATATTCATTTTATTACTTTTTATGTTCATAGATTTCGATTGGATTTTCCATCTGAATTTCTGTGTCAACAAGTAGATGCACATCCAATTGCCAAAAAATGAAACATCTCAAGAGATGTCAAGATCATTTGGGCTATCTTTGTTTTTTCTTGTTCTTGGCGGCGGAATTCCAGATGAAACATATCAAAACACTCGTTGATTAGAACTCTTTGTGTGATGAATGAGTATCTCACCTTTTATCTCCTTTGATAAACAGCTAAACATCTTGTCTTACTTGTTTGTCCTGCATTTGTGGATGCTGATCCCAGTTGACAAAGATGTTTCTAGGAGATTGAAACCATCAACTAGTTGTTAGCATTGGTGAGTTGGTCATCCTCATTTGCAGTTATGTACTTCAAATTCTGAAAGCACAATGATATCCTCCCTATTTTCCGTATTATATCCCCGTTATATCCCCATGATATCCCCATTATATCCCCATTATATCCCCATTATTTATAATTATATATAATTATAAGTATAATAATTATATATATATATAAGTATAATAATTTTATAAATATATATATACACACACATAAATACCCATTGTTGTTGGTCCATGTCCCTATGTTTGTTCAACCACCGGCCGCACGGTAGAGGTGCAGTTGATCGGCCGCGACTGGGCCTTTCGGCGGAACCTCCATGCGTTGCAGGGATCCTCACGAGGGAGCCTTGGAGCTGGTGCTAGTGGGGTACACCTTGGTAAACGATCTATATAGATCTATATATACAGTATATATATATATACAATCTATGATATATGATATATATATATATATTGTAACGATATCTATGTGTACAACTAGATGCGCGACTAGATGTATATCTATGTACATATGTAGAATTATCCAATGAACTAGGTAAACCTTGGTGAAGGATGGCTTTGTTTTTGGGCAGCGGAACTTGGATACTTCGAAATGTGAGGCTTTCCCATAAAACCTGAGCGGCGATAAGGATGTCACTAATGAAGAATCAGGTGACAACGATGGCAACAAAACTTCGCATTTGCTCACCATTTTGCCTGGCCCGAACTTTACACCGGACGATCAGACAATGGCAAGCTCATAATTTCGACAGCATGGGTACCAGGTAAACTGACACTTTTTGACTCCCCAAAAACCAGGTTTTGGCAAACCCATCCCCTATCAGATCGTACCAGGAAAGCGATGTTCTTCAAGAGCATCGTCTTCCTGATATTCGGTTGTTTGAGCTGCCTGCCGGTGATGCGCAGCTTGGCGTGTTGGCGAAGTTGAGAAACGGCCCGGAGGAACGTAGGTGAAACAACTTTGCTCTATCATGCTCTAGGTTTAGTCGTTCTTTACAGGAAAATATACATACTATGTCGCTTAAATGACTATATATATATACACATGTACAGTGTATATATATATATATGTATATATATAATATGCTGTAATTAGTATTTGCACATACACATTCATATCAAACAAAGCCAAACATGAACTGAATTTGCAGCGTATCTAAGATCAACCACTAATGAAACCCTGCTAGTGGGTTTTGGTGGATGCAAAATACTGTAGTCGACGAAGATCCCCCAAAGTGGCTTCCAAACCATCCACGAGTACTTGATTCATCCTATTCGAATCTTTTGCAGCTCTGAGTGGGGCCCATTGTATGAAAAAAATATACTGCACATAGAATATTAGACGTTATTACAGGAATGACGATTTCAATATATTACAATCTATATTTTCACATTAGATTACATTAATCACATTACATTACTTTGCATTACATACATACATTACAACACACACACATATATATATATATATATATGATAGAGGTTATATATACATATATAGAACATGTATAGAACTATGATAGAACGATATATAACTTGCCTATACACTTCCTCAGCATCCCACAGGCCCTGGTGACCTCCGTAGCTTTCCGTCGCCGAGGTGCCAGGCAGTGTTGGAAGCAGCGCGGCATGCGGGCCTCGTTGGTCGACGAGATCGAAACTCCCGCGGGGGAAGGGTTACATGAGAGTGCTCGCTTCGACAGTCATGCTGCTGGGACGGAAGGGTTTTCTCTGAAACCTGAAAGGGTAACATGTTACATGAAACGTTATAGGGTAACATGATTGGGGGTAACAAGATGTTTGTAGGGTTTTCAGAAACATCTATGAATCTTGGATTGATTTCTTTGACATTTCTGTTGAAAAACCATGCCAACAGATGGAGATTTGAAGATCTGTGGGCACGAATCCAACCGATGCGCAGCTTGGGGGAGGGCAACAGCCTGTGGGAAGTCTCAGAGAAACCAGTTGTGTCCAGTGCCAAATATATGGTCTGGGTCTGGGTAGTTATGGATAAATTTGGATCATTTGTTGTTGATGGCTATCGATTTTGGATATTGGTGTTAGTTGTTTCTTTCCACACATTATATTATCGCGACACATGCGTTAATCTCAGTTCCACGTGTGTCATCAGCTTTTGAAGAAAATCTGGACGATCCCTGCGCTTATCCAAGTGCTTAGACACCTGTAGCAACTGGTTGACGTAACTCTTTCGCCAGATGGATAATTATGATCTACATACCAACTTTAGAATTGCATGTGGAGTTATAGTAATACATTGAATGATCATAATATGGGTATGGGTCAATACCTATAGATAGCATTTTTAGTGGGATATTCACATCCATAAATCCCAGCTATGACTTGGGGTTCACAAAAGGTACCAGGGTTTTGACCCATCCCCATATGTATATAATATGTATAAATCATCCCCTTCATTCATCCAAACTTCGGGACATCTTGGGACCAGCCTACTACCCTCTGGTAAACTGTCAACTGATGGAAAGATCCACCATTTTTCATGGGAAAAATGGGAAAATTCCACTATTTCTATGGCCATTTTCAATAGCTATTTTGACATAACCAGAGGGTAAAAGCCCAGGTGATGTTTGTCACCAACGTGCCTCGCATCATTGTGCTGCTCTATGCATCCACAAGTTTCTCGGACACCATTGTGAACTTCACTGACCTGTTCGGAATTAAAGCATTTAGCTATGCCTTCGCGTTAAAAGTCACATGATTTACATTGATTTACTGTATATGAGATTCATAGATCGATATAGATTTCGAAGATTTTTATAAGGTGTGTCTCTCAGTTTTTGTTTTGCACCACGGTAAAAAAATACCATCCAGAAATCCAACATGGCAATGAGTTAAATAGCCATATTGTTGACATGGGAACAATTCATTCATCAATGGGTATCAAGGGGAACATATTCCAGTTTAGATTACTCAATGGGGTATCTATCCAGAAGCTCCAAAAAAAGGGGTCCCCAAAGTTGGATGATGTTGATGTGGACTGCATCTTTTTCGGGCCCCATTTTTGGTCGATATGTTCGATCAATAGATCCTTTTGTTGCAATAAAGCATGACATATTTCCGACATCATCAATCTTCCATTTAGGTATGGAATCTTAGGATACCTTCTAGTAGTTTACGCCGCCGAATTATACACATAAAAAGCTGACGTAGTCTATACATATGTGTGTGATACAGAAACATGTGCACAAGTGTTACGCCTATACACATACTTGTATACATATATATATATATGTATATTATATATACATATTATACACACTTTACGTTACCTTGCCTTACCTTGCCTTACCTTACCTTGTCTTGCCCTCCGTTGCGTTACGTTGCATTGCCTTACATTACATTTAATCTATGTTGCGTTGCATTACTGCATTGCTGCATTACTGCATTGCTGCATTACTGCATTACATTATTACATTACATCACATCACATCACATCACATTACATATATACATACGTATGTGTATATATATGTATACACAAACAGGTACAGTAGATCTCTCTCTCTCTATATATATACACATATAAATGGTACCCGTTCAAGACCAACCTTTTCCGACCTTGCCACTTTTTCACATCCCTCGCACTCAGCACCGTCCCAGGTTTGGTGTATACAGAGCTGGAACTCTCCGTGCTGCTGTCCATGGCCTTCCTGTCATTGCTGAACGTGTTGCAGGCAGCGGTGGTGACCGGGTACGTGGCAAGATGGTGGGAGCCAGTGAACATGTTGATATATAATTATATAATATATAAATTCGATTTAATACAATTTTAGTGGCGTTTTAAGATGTATTAAAGGCTGTTCTAATGGAGTCTTTCATGGGGTTTCATGGGGTTTTATCATGTTCCATTTTGTTCCATCAGTTTTTCTACACGACAAATTCCGGCGACCTGAAATTGTTGAGATCCGTTTCGCAGCCTTGCCACATCACTTTGTCCTGATTCTATGCGTTCTATGGTTCCCTTATCATAAGCCTTGGAGAAGGATATATAAAGTATATAGCCATGATAGCCATGTATTTTTGGTCGCCACACATCACTTGTTGGTGGTGAAATTCGATGTGGCCCGGAGAGGAAATGTAAGGAAATGTAAGGAAATGTAAGGAAATGTAAGGAAATGTAAGGAAATGTAAGGAAGCCTGTCCGTACAGGGTATAGCCCCAGTTTCAAAGGGCTTGATCTGCAGAAACAGAACTGGTTCATTCCGCGGGAGAAACTTTTTGGAAGGTCATTTTTAATTGCCATGAATTCAAGAATACAATAACCTTCTAGAAACAAGCATAAATGAACCCGTTATTTGCGGAAGACAATCTCCTGCTATGTAAACATCAACCTTTCGCAAGGTATCTATGGCTAGTCACAAGTAGATGGCTGTACCAGGCAGCCGTAAACTTCGATTACTACGCTTCCAAGTGGATCCGTGGGGTACTCAGCTTGCTGCTGGGGAACAGCAGTGTGCACCGCTTGGGACTTATGCCCGAACCCCTCAATGAAGGCCCTCTACAATAGAAAAACCACCAAGTGCATGCCTTCAGATAATTACATACTTAGGACTTCGGCCTATTTGGGAGACATGTGTGGATAGGCGTCCCCATGGTGTTTAACAACCCCGGGTGTATGCCTTAACATGCTTTAGTTTTTTTTTGACATGACTATGCACACGTGTCCTGATGGGGGTTGGGAAGATTTAGGGATCGAAAAGTGTGCTGCCGGTGATCTAGAAACTACGCTTCTACTGTACATGTTGCGTCCCCATGGTGTTTTAGACCTGGTTGCACGGCCTTGTTTGCCTTCCTGCACGACGTCCCACGCAGTTTTCACCTTGGTTCTACAATGTTCGACACATGCACTGAATTTTAGGTCCCGGAGTACAATTTCCAACTTTCAAGACGATGATCCGCAGGTTGGGGTATATGCAGTCCACATATTTAAAACATGTTAAAGCCCAATCTCCTGCCCGTGAAAATCGCTGACCCCCAAAGTAGGTGATTCAGAATCCCAGCTGCGAAACTTTCTCCGCCACCTTGCTCTGAGGTGCACAGTATGAGACCTTGACATCTGAAGGTTTCCCCTTCCAATTTCAAGCATCTTGGCTGAATCATGATATCTACTGTATATATATAATATAATCTTATGCCGTGGTATCCGAAAACAAATCCAGAACATGCAATTGCAAATTATATCAGGGTGTTTCAAATTGATATAACATGTACAGGGTGTGAATGTGCTTCGCGTTCCATGATGTGGATTTCTTAGCCAGTTCCCTGTTCAAGGTTGGTTTACGGTATATACTGTGTACAGCATATTTTGGACAAACCCATGGTGATATTCAGTTTTTGACAGTCGCTTCACACGGCTAAAAAGATCTCTTCCGTGGCCCGTACTCAACATCCATCTCGCGGGAAAATCCTGGGATCTTATGAATGGTGGTATGACCATCATGGTATGACCCAATTAATGGATTAGTCTAATACCATGATGATCATACCCATTAGGTGGTATGACCATTAATGGTGGTATGACCCAATTAATGGTGGTATGACTTAACCGGACTTTACCGGACTTTGGACCATGTCCTCAAGTGACGGTTTTTCTTTGAACAGGTGCTGCACTACGCCTATCGTCTTTGTGAAATCGCTCTGCGCATCTTGACGTTGCTCCTGGTGACCGAAGCTCTCAGGTCTGGAGGGGATGTCTACCGCCGATCCAACTGCAAGTCATAAATGGTTTTACAGCTACCTGGATCAGATTATATTATATATATCGTTGAATATATAGTAACTGTATGTGCATATATATATATATACATATATATACACACACACATATATATATATACATATTTATGCCAGGTGTAACGAGGTGCTACCCATTTTCAAACCTTCAGGGATCTTCGCAATCGAGAAAATTGCCATGATTGCAGAAATGCATCGCCAAGGAAATCGATTTGGGTATTTATACATATAAATCGTCCAGAGATATCCAGATAGTTCACACCTGCAAGTTCAAGTTGTGACCACTCTTTGCTTGTTCAGTGACCATGTGTTAAGTGACTCCAAACATAAAAAGCATAAAATCACTTGATATTTATTTGGCCCAAACCATCAAAGTACTGATTGTTTCACCAATTGATGGTGGTTGATCTTGCCTATCCTTTTTCGGGCTGCGGCCTCGCCTCAAACCCGAGATGGTTCAATCATTTTAATGCTGTATTTCTCACCAAAGACAGATGGATGGAGAGACCTCTTTTTTCTCGTGGAACACTTACACTCTGGCACTGTCCTATCGTCTAGCTACCATTGGCTCTTCACAAACCCTCTGAATTTGATGGTAGTGTATTAAGATGATATGGAACTGCGAAAGTTTTATGTAGACGACCTTGAATGATCATGGTACAACAAGCATAGGTGTGTATTATGAAATATATGAAATATTGTATATAGATATGATATGGAGGGGGCGTAACTATACATCTCGATTCTTCATATCACTCATGTTGGCAATGCCATCTCCCAAATCATGCCAGCATGGCATGGAGACCTCTGCAGGTTTCACGTTTGGGTGGCTGTGCTCTACCTGTGTTTGGACTATCTCCTGAGCACAGCAGCACTCTGCTTCGTCACGGCCAAACAGGCCCCTGGATCGAGGCGTGACAGCAGTGGTGAAGCTTCCTGGGTTTGTTTAGTGGGTTCAATTACTTTAAACATATGGCAGTGTGTCAAAACCAATAGTACCCCTTCTGTTCACATCAAAATAGCTGGGATTTATGGATGTTCATTCCCCTAAAAATGGTATTAATAGGTATTGATCCATACCCATATCTTTTGCTATAACTTGGAACCCAAACTAACGAGGTAAAACTTGAGGTTTTTGCGCGTGTCAAGAATTAGCCATGCTTTCAAGGGAATTCCAGAAGTAGCTTTGTCATGCACACATGGCGAATTTACTGCCAACTTACAGTACAGTAACATATGACCAGAAAGAAGTGGGGAAGATGTTTCTCTCAACAGTGAGATTTTGGGGAAAATCTACAAACCAGATGTTAGGGAGCAAACTGAGCAAACAAGTGGTCTCAAGTGCCTTGGCGTCAATCAAAACGAAGTTGTTGGCAACCACAATTTTCCCAGTAGTCCATGGTGGCACCTTCCTCTTGGCAGGTTGGTGTTGATCCTTAGTACCTTGGCTCCAAGGCATGGCCACTGATGGGATTGAGGGAGGGGTTGGCTACTTGGTACCATTTTTTTCACAAACACGTAGCCGGACATTTCGGTATACCTGGAACCTAAATTTCAAATGATCCGTGGTTAGGATTCGTTTTTATCCACAAGTAGAAGGGCAACACTGGAATATATATATATATGGGTCATTTTGGTTCCAGGCAGATCATAGATTTTGAACCTTCCGGGTTGCAAAAGATCCCACTTGCTAGGTGGATAGGAAGCATGGCTGGCAAGTCCACTAGATCAGTAGACTCCTGCCCCAGATTACTTTCTTCAAGTTTAAGAGTGCCAAAATGTCCCACTGGGCGCGGTTATGTTGTTTGAACCTCCAAACTGTTCCTTCGTAAAGCAACCAATTTTTAGATAGTTTTAGAGAGCAGTGTTCAAAGCAATGATTTGCTGATGATTATAGAGGATTATACTATCCAATATACTGGGGATTATAATAACCCAATAGGGGAATCCCGTTCTGAACCAACCTTTGCTTACCATTCGCCATGTCTCTAAGGTGTGTCAATCTATGTCTTCGACTGCTGCCGCTTCATTGACGAGCAGGGCCTCACTCGACAGGTCACATTGATGTTTGCGACACAGATATATAAACAACAACAAATGATCAAATGAGGAATTGTCACCATTAGATAAAACGGACAAGTTACAGTATATCGATTTACATGCATGTAAACGTGATAAAACCATAACCAACAGATCTTATTCACAGCACACATATATCGATATCAAAACTCCAACGTTGCTCGTGGCAAGTACGCTCTTGCAATCAAACAAAGGTTTACTGGGAAATCCCCAATGTAGATCCATTATGATCCGTTAAGTTTGATATTTTTCCCAGCTGTAAATCTCCATGACACCGAAGGGCAGTTACAATCTGCCCATTGATCTGCCACCAACCATTGCGTCTTGAACCAGGCCAGACAAGTCTCGAACCTCTTGCGCGCGCTGCGCAGCGGTCAGAGCGCCGTCGTGCTCCCTTTGCTGTGGCCGCTTGGCGCGACGGCAAGGTACAGCAACTGCTGAAGGTGTAGATACTGTTGTGCTAAGGCCCAAGCAAGGTCGACCATGTCAAATTTTATTACATTGAAATATAGATAGAATTAGTAGGAATTTACTTCTTTTATGGTGGAGGTTGCCAGAAGTTTTTTAAAAAATGGCGCCATTTTGATAGGAGTGGATGAAATTGATGATTCATCCCAGTTATTCAAGTGATACCCTCTGGTAAACTAACATAACTATGGAAAATCACAATTTTTCATGGGAAAACTCACTATTTCTATGGCCATGTTCAATAGCTATTTTGACATAACCAGAGGGTATCCAGCGTTTTGATGCTTTTTCTTGGTGTCAAAATCGAAATTTTTCTTGGTGATCCCGGGGATCCCCAGGTGGATCCATCCTGAGCGCTCCAGTTCTTGGTTCAGTAAAATCTTTTGGCCAACCTGGGCATTGCTCCTTGGGTTGTCCGGGATCTCAGGTGGATCATCCCAGTCGGGTGGCTGTTTATAAACCTCATGGGGCGGTCCCCAGTCATGGGACAACCGTATGATCTCATATGATATCATATGATTATGTAAGATTGTGTATCAATGTGTATGATGTATGTCCCAAATTGTAGATATGTTGGATTAAGCGTGTTGGCTAGTTACACTTTTTTGGTCGTTGCCGGAGCCATTTCCGAACTTTCGGTCGGATCGTCCCAGTTTGGTGACTCGATTGAACCACCATTCGTTGTTGCTTACACCATTATATATTTGTGCTCTAAAAAGCATGGGTTTCCTGTATTGTATGATATGCATTGCTATGCTGTAAATGTTCCCTGACATCAATCCAATTTTTATAATCTATAATCAATCCCATCCCCTACGTCCCCACATTAATTACAATCATCAATACTCCCTTTTTAGGGACCCCTACGATTAGGGGGTTGGGATCAATCATCCCCCAGCGATCCCCAGTTTGAAAGGTTGGCTCTGGTGTGGCTACTTGAGAAGTGCACGCGTTCTCCGGCCGCAGATGGGGTGCCATTTTAGGGGAACATTGACCGAGTCAGCAACCAACCGAGTCAGCAACTACGAGTCAGCAACTAAAACCAACCGAGTCAGCAACTACGAACAACCGAGTCAGCAACCAAGAGTCAGCAACTAAAGCAGCCGAGTCAGCAACTGACCGAGTCAACAACCAAGAACGTCCGAGTCAGCAACCAAGAACGACCGAGTCAGCAACCAAGAACGTCCGAGTCAGCAACCAAGAAAGGACCGAGTCAGCAACCAAAAAAGGACCTTTTCAGCAACCAAAAATAAAGGCCAAGGGTGGAGGGGTGGGGGGGCGTGATAACGTTCTTGCTAGTGCGTTCCTCATGGATCATCTTCATTGACGTGACATAGGTGTTCATACGCTGGGTGTTGGTTGGGGGGGTTTCGGGGGGGGATGGTGGGGGGGTGGGGGGCGTGATAAGTGGGGATCATCTTCATTGACGTTAGGTGTTCATACGCTGGGGT
Source organism: Cladocopium goreaui (assembly GCA_947184155.2). Lineage (NCBI taxonomy): Eukaryota > Dinophyceae > Suessiales > Symbiodiniaceae > Cladocopium > Cladocopium goreaui. The sequence goes on along the minus strand of CAMXCT020000591.1, from coordinate 509,625 downwards.
TGGTTGGATACGTTCTTGCTAGTGCGTTCTCATGGATCATTTCATTGACGGGGGGTGTTGATAACGTTCTTGCTAGTGCGTTCCTCATGGAACATCTTCATTGACGTGACATAGGTGTTCATACGCTGGGTGTTGGTTGGGGGGGTTTCGGGGGGGGTTTTGAGCCCCTCTATACAGTGAAATCTTGTAAGATACTGAAGCACCTGAAGCTGTATTTGAACATAGTCACATAGTGGATTGACTTAAAAGTTTTAGACAAGACGACAGGGAGCATTAGATATCGAGAAAGTAGTTGCGCCTCTATTTTAGAAGAGACTGGAGCCTTCAAACGGAGCTACTGCCTCTATTTTACAGGAGAAGGGAGCCTTCAAACGGAGCTACTGCCTCTATTTGAGCAGAGACTGGAGCCTTCAAACGAAGCTACTGCCTCTTTTACAGGAGAAGGGAGCTTTCAAACGGAGCTACTGCCTCTATTTTAGAGGACTTCGGTTTTTGGTTGCCGACGTGGCGCTTTTTTGGTTGCCGACTCAGCGCTTTCTTAGTTGCCGACCCAGAGACTGGAGCCTTCAAACGGAGCTACTGCCTCTATTTTAGAGGACTTCGGTTTTTGGTTGCCGAAATGGCGCTTTTTTGGTTGCCGACTCAGCGCTTTCTTAGTTGCCGACTCAAAGTTGCCGAATCAGCGCTTTTGGTTGTCGACTCAGACTCGTTTTGGTTGCCGACTCAGCCCTTTTTTGGTTGCCGACTCATAGTTGCTGACTCAGACCTTTTGGTTGCCGACTCAGACCGCGGCCCATTTTAGGGGCCGGAGTAGCCCAGCAGCCTTAAGCAACATGGGGACAGCTTTACATATTTTGATCACTAAGAATGGGAAGATATCCAACTATCAAAGAACAAAATGTGGGCGTGGCCGGCTTGGCCGTAAAAGATGTCCAAAATCGGAGGAACGCCCATGGTGAAGAGAGGCGTTTCCAACTGAATTGTACGGTAGGTCGTTTCATTGTAGATATTGTAGCACCATATATCAGTATATGATAGTATATATATATTATATATTATATATATTATATATATTATATATATTATATATATTATATATATTCTATATATTCTATATATTCTATATATTATATATATATTATATATATTATATATATTATATATATTATATATATTATATATATTATATATATTATATATTATATATATATTATATTATATATATTATATATATTATATATATTATATATATTATATATATTATATATATTATATAATATATTATATATATATTATATAAATTATGCATTCAATATCATTTAATTTTCTCCGCTTATACCAGCTCTAATATCTCCCTCTAACGTTGGTTTGTTCAATCCCTGACAGTCATCCCCATGCTGAAAAAAGACATCACATACGGCAGGTATCCCACGATTTTTCACATTTCCCCAATTTTTTTTGATAAAATTCGTTCTAGTAGCTGGAGAGTAATTAACTCGGTATGAACTCGGGTATAGTTTTTGCACCCTTTGCTCACCAGTCCCCCTGACACAGCCCTTACAGGACCCAGGGTTGCAAGATGTTGCAAGTACAGGCGCTTCTAACCCACATACTACCTGTCAATGGGTAAATGTTGGTCTTGTAACCTGCAGTTGGATAGTTTATGACAGTTTTATTTGGTAGCATTCCTTTTGCCATGCTCAAGCCATGGATCCGCTCCACCAAGGATTGCAACATCGGGCCGTGGACATCTTCATGGCCTGCAAGAAGGGCTTGCTGCAGGAAGTGGTTGACCTCTTAGATTCAGGTGCCATCCTCCGTTTTCTGGTCGGTTTCCCGACCGGTTTTTGGATGGTTTTAGTCGCTTCAAGTCCCATTGAAGTCCCCCATTTAAGTGGCGAGATCTACCCCTATGAACCATGTTGATTGGGCCCAATATGCTCATAGACAGATAGATAGATAGACAGCTACCACTACGACTACGACTACGACTACAACTACATTACACTACACTACACTACCCTGCACCTACACCTACACCTACACCTACACCTACAACTACAACCTCAACCACAACTAGAACTACAACTAGAACTACAACTACACTACATTAGACTACATTAGACTACATTAGACTACATTAGACTACATTAGACTACATTAGACTACATTACACTACATTACACTACATTACACTACATTACACTACATTACACTACATTACACTACATTACACTACATTACACTACATTACACTACATTACACTACATTACACTACATTACACTACATTACATTACACTACATTACACTACACTACACTACACTATACTACACCTACACCTACAACCACAACTACACCACCACCACCGCCACCACCAACAACAACAACAGCAACAACATTAACAACATTAACAACAACAACAACAACACCAACACCAACACCAACACCAACACCAACACCAACACCAACACCAACACCAACACCAACAACAACAACAACAACAACAACAACAACAACAACAACAACAACAACAACAACAACACATTACATTACATTACGCTACACTACACTACACTACACTACACTAATTACACTACATTACCCAGCAACCACAGCTACAACTACACTACTTGACACTACACTACACTAGACTACACTGACACTACACTATACTACACTCCAGCACACAACACTAGAGTACATTACACTACACCAATTAAACCACACCACAAGGTGGTTACACTACAAGTGTACCGCAACTACAACCACACTAAGCTACAGCTACAACTACAACTGGACTACATTACATCCAGCAGTTGTGGGTGAGGTGACCACTGCAACCATGGCAACCACTCCAAAAAACACAACTCCAACCACCTTTCGGTCCATCAGTGGATGCGCTCTGCCATCCATGCATCACAACAACTCACCTCTCCTATAGTGTCCTATCCTTGAAACTTCCGCCACCGCCTTGTGCGGCACTACTGGTATACCGTAAGATAGTGGTTGAACAAGATTGCAATGGTTTATCCTGGAACTCATTATAACCAATCTACCAAGTTTTAACTATCAAATCCGCAGGTTGCGACTGCAATCTGCGGCTGGTGGACGATGGCTCCACGCCCTTGCACGTAGCTGCAGGATGTGGACAGAGCGAGTGTGTGGCCTGGACACCGCATCTGGAGGGGCAAATGGAGGTTTCCTGAAATCGGGGATCCCCAATTTATGGTTGGTTTAAAGTGGTAAAACCTGTTAAAATTGATGATTCAAGGGTGGTGGTGGTGGTGGTGGTGGACGTCGTCCTCGTCGGAGTCGTTCCCAAGGGAAAATCCATCATTTGTGGGAAAATATACACTGTGGATTGTTGTTGGGGATCCCTTATTAAAATCTAAGATGAAGTGAATTGCCTATGAAACTGTTGCGATGTTCATCGAGGCACCATGTCAGCTCGAACCTTCCCTACATGAAAGGATGTTGAAGGTCCTTACGTGACCTAGTAACCGACATGTAGAGTGTAAGAACATAGCTGCAATTATTACATTGATATACAGTCAAAGAGAACTCATTCCAATAATTTCCGGTTCATGAACCAATTTGGGTATGGGTCAATACCTATACATACCATTTTTAGGGGGATGAACATCCATTTACCAGCTATTTTGGGGTTCACTAGGTGCCAGGGTTTTAACCCATCCCCAAATGGGTCTAAAGTGGTGGGATCACATTCGGCGCATTTCTGCGCCGTGTGCGGCCGAGGTGGAAGTGCTCTTGAGACGGGGAGCGGATCCCTTGCTGAGCGCACCTTGGATGCCTTGGATCGTGTAGCCTTGGGCCATGTTGGAGCCGAGTTGGGTCAAGACTTATTGGATCCTGGTGTAGAACATGTGATTTTGGATATGTATTTGTGGATATTTTTACAGGGTCATGTTGATTCGGTGAATGGTTTAGATACTCGGTGTATGCACTGTATTTGGATCAGGGTCCCTTGGGAATTTTGCGGGTCTTGTGAAAAGTTGATGGTGTGAAGGTCCAAATTCCACCTTGGGATCCTGGCCATTCGCCAGTTTCCAAAACACCATCTGTAGATTCAATGGGTTCGCAGAACTCAGCATTTTGTTGCAGAGTCGTTTACTATTTGGGAAACGCTCAACCATTCACCCCCTCTGGTGTTAGCCATGAAAAATCACCAAACTTTCGGCCTTTTGTTTCAATTCTTGGGAGCCGTAGCCGTATTTAGCGTACTCCAACCTCGGGATCTCCCAAACCATGGCATTCCCTACTTAAAATATCCAAGAAAGACCGAGTGACTATATGTTGGTGGTTTTTCAGGTCGCCAATGATCTGAGAACATGGAACACCCATATCCATCCATATCCCATATATGCCCTGCCTATTTGTTTCTCCATCGAAGGACGTTGATGGCGAGACGCCCCTCCATAAGGCCTGCCGGCATGGCCATGCAAGGCCCGCCCCGCGCATCGGGCAAGTGAGAGTAAAACTCCGCATCAAGCGGTTGTTTTTCGTGCCATATCATAGACATCCACAGACTTGGAGTCTTAGTTTCTTTTGGGCTTAGGTGGGGCTTGTACATCTTGCACTCATAGACTCTAGATGACTAGAATGAGAGCAACATCACCAGCAAACTAGTGAGTTGGATCAAACCAAACTGCAGCAAAAGAGATAAGTCATGATCTGGTTGGTGGTTTCAAACATTTTTTATTTTCCATAATATATGGGATAATCCTTTCCATTGACTAATTCCCGAGAGCGTCTGAGCGCAGGGTTCTTCCAATAGTGGGGGTCTGTCAAACATCTTCTCATCTTCACATCTCATCTTCACATCCTCTCATCTTCACATCTCATCTTCACATCCTCTCATCTTCACATCTGCTCATCTTCACATCCTCTCATCTTCACACCTTCCCATCTTCACATCTGCTCATCTTCACACCTTCCCATCTTCACATCTGCTCATCTTCACACCTTCCCATCTTCACACCTTCTCATCTTCACATCTGCTCATCTTCACATCTGCTCATCTTCACATCTGCTCATCTTCGCATCTGCTCATCTTCACACCTTCCCAACTTCACATCTTCTCATCTTCACATCTGCTCATCTTCACATCTGCTCATCTTCACATCTGCTCATCTTCACATCTGCTCATCTTCACACCTTCCCATCTTCACATCTTCTCATCTTCAAATCTGCTCATCTTCACACCTTCCCATCTTCACATCTGCTCATCTTCACATCTGCTCATCTTCACATATGCTCATCTTCACATCTGCTCATCTTCACATCTGCTCATCTTCACATCTTCTTATCTTCACACCTGCTCACCTTCTCTCTCACGCCTTCTTTTTATCTTTCTCTCTTAAGGCCGAGGGTGGTGCCGGCGGCGAGTCACGAAACGTCAACCCTTTCGCACGAAATGAGGATTGATCGGCAAAAACTGAGGTAAAATTGCGATTGGACTTGTGCCGGAGCAACCCTTTCGCACGAAATGAGGGTCGATCGGCAAAAACTGAGGTAAAATTGCGATCTGACTTGCCCTGGAGCAACCCTTTCGCACGAAATGAGGGTCGATCGGCAAAAACTGAGGTAAAATTGCGATTTGACTTGCCCCGGAGCAACCCTTTCGCACGAAATGAAGGTCGATCGGCAAAAACTGAGGTAAAATTGCGATTTGACTTGTCCCGGAGCAACCCTTTCGCACGAAATGAGGGTCGATCGGCAAAAACTGAGTAAAAAAGTGCGATTTTACTTGTCCCGGAGCAACCCTTTCGCACGAAACGAGGGTCGATCGGCAAAAACTGAGGTAAAATTGCGATTTTACTTGTCCCGGAGCAACCCTTTCGCACGAAATGAGGGTCGATCGGCAAAAACTGAGCTAAAATTGCGATTTTACTTGTCCCGGAGCAACTCTTTCGCACGAAATGAGGGTCGATCGGCAAAAACTGAGGTAAAATTGCAATTTTACTTGTGCTACGGCAACCCTTTCGCACGAAATGAAGGTCGATCGGCAAAAACTGAGGTAAAATTGCGATTTTACTTGCTCCGGAGCAACCCTTTCGCAGCAAATGAGGGTCGATCGGCAAAGTGTAAAAGCGTCTGTGTGTAAAAGCGTCTGTGTGTAAAAGCGTCTGTGTGTAAAAGCGTGTCTGTGTGTAAAAGTGGCTGTGTGTAAAAGCGTCTGTGTGTCAAAGCGTCTGTGTGCCAAAGCGTCTGTGTGTAAAAGTGTTTGTGTAAAAGCGTTTGTGTGTAAAAGCCTCTGTGTGTAAATGTATTTGTGTGTCAAAGCGTCTGTGTGTAAAAATCGTTTGTGTGTAAAAAGCGTCTGTGTGTAAAAGCGTCTGTGTGTAAATGTGTTTGTGTGTCAAAGCGTCTGTGTGTAAAAAGCGTCTGTGTGTCAAAAGCGTCTGTGTGTAAAAGTGTCTGTGTGTAAAGGCGTCTGGGTGTAAAAGGTGGCTGTGTGTAAAAGCGTCTGTGTGTAAAAGCGTCTGTGTGTAAAAGTGTTTGTGTGTAAAAGCTTCTGTGTGTAAAAGCTTCTGTATGTAAAAGCTTCTGTATGTAAAAGCTTCTGTGTGTAAAAGCTTCTGTGGGTAAAAGCTTTGTGTGTAAAAGCGTCAGTGTAAAAGCGTCTGTTTGTAAAAGTGTTTGCGATGCAAACTATTGTCTTGCACTTCTCACTATCCTGTCTTGATACTCCTCTTCTCGACTGCCTATGACAGAGCTTTCATATATCGTTTCTAATATTGCGTCTCCATACTAACAAGAGAAGACCCTGCTCCCCCCTGAACTGTCCGAGCAAACATGACTGTAAGCATTTCCAGAGCTTCTTTTGGTGGCCGTGGTGCTCGTCTTTGGAGATTTTGGAGGCCTGCTGCATGTTGTCATCAGTGTGTGGCAGTCATTCGATGTTTTGTAGCTAGCTTTTGGTAAAACCGCATGATTTTGCGAGTTTCAACTGCAAGCTTGTGTTCCTTTTCTTCGTCAAAGCATGAAGCTGGTCGGCGCAGCTATTGGTTCGAGATTTGTATCGCGCTTGGCGTCTATAAGGTGTTACTCTGGGTTCGCTGCAACCGGATATGTCCGAGAAGGTCCGAGAGTTGCAACAAGGCTTGACAGAGGGAGGAGTTGATCCCTTCCGGCGCCAGGTGCGCAAACTTGGGATCAATGCATTGAAGGCTTTAGCTTCTGAGCTGGGGATGTCAGTGTGGGCAGTCATTCGATGTTTTGCACCGCATGATATTGCGCCAGGTGGCAAACTTGGGATCAATGCATTGAAGGCTTTAGCTTCTGAGCTGGGGATGTCAGTGTGTGGCAGTCATTCGATGGTTTGCAGCTAGCTTTTGGTAAAACCGCATGATATTGCGCTAGGTGGCAAACTTGGGATCAATGCATTGTGACACAGAGGAGCGTCTGTGTGTAAAAGTGTTTGTGTGTGAAAGCGTGTGTGCGTGTGTAAAACGCATCTGCATGTAGAAGCGTCTGTGTGTAAAACCGTCTGTGTGTAAAAGCTTTTGCGTGTAAAAGCGTCTGTGTGTAAAAGCGTCTGCGTGTAAAAGTGTCTGTGTGTAAAAGTGCCGTGTGTAAAAGCGGTTGTGTGTAAAAGCGTCTGTGTGTAAAAGGGGCTGTGTGTAAAAGCGTCTGCGTGTAGAAGCGTCTGTGTGTAAAACCGTCTGTGTGTAAAAGCTTTTGTGTGTGAAACCGTCTGTGTGTAAAAGCTTTTGTGTAAAAGCGTCTGTGTGTAAAAGCGTCTGTGTGTAAAAGCGTCTGTGTGTAAAAGCGTCTGTGTGTAAAGGAGTCTGTGTGTAAAAGCTTCTGTGTGTAAAAGCGCCTGTGTGTAAAAGCTTCTGTGTGTAAAAGCCTCTGTGTGTAAAGGAGTCTGTGTGTAAAAGCTTCTGTGTGTAAAAGCGTCTGTGTGTAAAAGCGTCTGTGTGTAAAAGCGTCTGTGTGTAAAAGCGTCTGTGCGTAAAAGCGTTTGTGTGTGAAAGTGTGTGTGTGTCACACGTGCTGGTGTAAAGTTGTTTGTGTGAAAGGCGGTGTGTGCGTGTGTAAACGCATCTTGCCGTGTATAAGCGTCTGTGTGTAAAACCGCTGTTGTGTAAGCTTTTGTGTGGTACAAGCGTCTGTGTGGTAAAAGCTTCTTCCTGTGTGTAAAAGCGTCCTGTGTTAAGCGTCTGTGTGTTAACAGTGTCTGTGGTGTAAAAGTGTCTGTGTGTAAAAGCGTCTGTGTGTAAAAGCGTCTGTGTGTAAAAGTGTCTGTGTGTAAAAGCGTCTGTGTGTAAAAGCGTCTGTGTGTAAAAGCTGTCTGTGTGTAAAAGTGTCCTGTGTGTAAAAGCTTCTGTGTGTAAAAGCCTCTGTGTGTAAAAGCTGTGTGTAAAAGCGTCTGTGTGCAAAAGCGTCTGTGTGTAAAAGCTTCTGTGTGTAAAAGCGTCTGTGTGTAAAGCGTCTGTGTGTAAAAGTCTGTGTGTAAAAGCGTCTGTGTGTAAAAGCGTCTGTGTGTAAAAGTGTCTGTGTGTAAAAGTGTCTGTGTGTGAAAGCGTCTGTGTGTAAAAGTGTCTGTGTGTAAAAGTGCGTCTGTATGTAAAAGCGTCTGTGTGTAAAAGGGTCTGTGTGTAAAAGCGTCTGTGTGTAAAAGGTGTGTGTAAAAGCGTCTGTGTGTAAAAGCGTCTGTGTGTAAAAGCGTCTGTGTGTAAAAGCGTCTGTGTGTAAAAGGTCTGTGTGTAAAAGCGTCTGTGTGTAAAATCGTCTGTGTGTAAAAGCGTCTGTGTGTAAAAGCATCTGTGTGTAAAAGTGTCTGTGTGTAAAAGCGTGCTTCTGTGTGTAAAAGCGTCTGTGTGTAAAGGAGTCTGTGTGTAAAAGCTTCTGTGTGTAAAAGCGTCTGTGTGTAAAAGCGTCTGTGTGTAAAGAGTCTGTGTGTAAAAGCTTCTGTGTGTAAAAGCGTTTGTGTGTAAAAGCCTCTGTGTGTAAAAGCCTCTGTGTGTAAAAGTGTCTGTGTGTAAAAGCGTCTGTGTGTAAAAGCGTCTGTGTGTAAAAGTGTCTGTGTGTAAAAGTGCCGTGTGTAAAAGCGGTTGTGTGTAAAAGCGTCTGTGTGTAAAAGGGTCTGTGTGTAAAAGCGTCTGTGTGTAAAAGCGTCTGTGTGTAAAATCGTCTGTGTGTAAAAGCGTCTGTGTGTAAAAGCGTTTGTGTGTAAAAGCGTCTGTGTGTAAAAGCTCTGTGTGTAAAAGCGTCTGTGTGTAAAAGGGTCTGTGTGTAAAAGCGTCTGTGTGTAAAAGCGTTGTGTGTAAAAGCTGTCTGTGTGTAAAAGCGTCTGTGTGTAAAAGCGCCTGTGTGTAAAAGCTTCTGTGTGTAAAAGCCTCTGTGTGTAAAAGCTTCTGTGTATAAAAGCCTCTGTGTGTAAAAGCGTCTGTGTGTAAAAGCTGTGTGTAAAAGCGTCTGTGTGTAAAAGGTCTGTGTGTAAAAGCGTTTGTGTGTAAAAGTGTCTGTGTGTAAAAGCTTCTGTGCGTAAAAGCACTGCGTGTAAAAGCGCCTGTGTGTAAAAGCGTCTGCGTGTAAAAGTGTCTGTGTGTAAAAGCGTCTGTGTGTAAAAGCGTCTCTGTGTGTAAAAGCGTCTGTGAAAGTGTTTGTGTGTAAAAGCATCTGCCTGTAAAAGCGCCTGTGTATAAAAGCGTCTGCGTGTAAAAGTGTCTGTGTGTAAAAGCGTCTGTGTGTAAAAGTCTCTGTGTGTAAACGCGTCTGTGAAAGTGTTTGTGTGTAAAAGCGTCTGTGTGTAAAGGAGTCTGTGTGTAAAAGCTTCTGTGTGTAAAAGCGTCTGTGTGTAAAAGCCTCTGTGTAAAAGCCTCTGTGTGTGAAAGTGTTTGTGTGTAAAAGCTTCTGTGTGTAACAGCTTCTGTGTGTGAAAGTGTGTGTGTCTAAAAACATCTGCGTGTAAAAGCGTCTGTGTGTAAAAGCCTATGCGTGTAAAAGTGTCTAGTGTCTGTGTGTAAAGGCGTCTGTGTGTAAAAGCCTATGTGTGTAAAAGTGTCTAGTGTCTGCGTGTAAAACCTTCTGTGTGTAAAAGCTTCTGTGTGTAAAAGCGTCTGTGTGTAAACGCTTCTGTGTGTAAAAGCGTCTGTGTGTAAATGCGTCTGTGTGTAACAGCTTCTGTGCAAAAGCGTCTGCGTGTGAAAAACAATACGAAGGATAGGATGCAAACTAGTGTTTTGTACTTGTAATATATTGTCTTGATACTACTTGTCTCGCCTGCCTAAAATACATCTTTAATATATTGTCTTGCAATATAGTGTCTCAATACTAACAACAGAAGACCCTGCTCTCTCTCTCTCTCCCTCTTTCTCTCTCTCTCTCTCTCTCTCTCTCTCTCTCTCTCTCTTTCTCTCTATCTATGTCTCTCTGTGGTTGCAAGACACGTGTCATATGATGCCCTTTACCAAGCAGCACAGTGCATATGCATGGGTTGTCACATGTATCCTCTTCTTAATCAATCTTACTTTTCACAACTTACCCCTCCATAGCTCATATAAAATTCACCAACCTATCACCGACTATTTTTTACGACTACCATACTCAGAGCTGCTTGAAAAACGTCTTTTTCGCTCTCGGGCCAACCGTCGTCTAGTATTTTTCAGAGGGGTTGAAACCACCAACCAGTGATAGTCATGCCATGTGCACAAACTTTGGACTTTGATGATCCCAACTGACCAAAAGCCAGCGTTGATGCGGTGGACCAAAAGCCAGGTGTATCCGCGTGTTGCTTCACCCGCCCGTGGATGCGCCCTGCGTGCTGCGAGGAGAGCTGGTGGTGAAACCAGTATGGTTGTAACATGTTGTAGCCATGAATCAATTAATATCAATTAATTGGTTTTAGGGGAAAACTACACCAATCATTCGGCAAGGTTTGGAGGCCCCAGAATATGGATTTTTATGGATTTTTACCTTCAACCTCTGGGGATGACAATTGGGAAACGGAGAACTTGATGAACCTTCAGCATTTATGGAGTGTCATACTCCACGTGAAATCTGAGGCTATCAACACGAAGCATATCACCGAGATTTTTCACCGGGAAACGTTGAGAGATAAAAAAAGGGATGTACTGTAGGGAAGATACACGTGGTTCCGTGGTTCCAGCTCGACAAAGGTCTGCAGATAGAGTGATTGAGATTTCCCAGACCCATAAGAAATTGACACCCCTTTCGAGGTCTGCTGGTTGTAATTATGTGGAGTTTCACGAAAAGGTACACCTCAAAACTCATACTGCTTGCATGGTTTTGGGGGATGTATGGCCTAATCCTATCAAAACAGTAGGAGATGCTTTAACAGGTTGCCAATAAATCAAATACCCTCTGGTAAACTAACATAGCTATGGAAAATCACAATTTTTAATGGGAAAATCAACTATAAATGGCCATTTTCAATAGCTATGTTAGTTTACCAGAGGGTAAATCCATCAAAGCACGCTCCATGGCCATTACAAGAGGGAACGTACCGGTTGATTATCCCTCCGTCCGATGGTTGATGGAAATGAATGGTGCCCACTGACTTCACCAACATCTATGAACATATTTCCGTAAGGAACAACCATTTGAATATGGGTCAAGATTGGATATTGCAACATGAATGGTTTAGTACAATCATATATCATATATAATATTATATATATATATATTATATACACAAAGTAGTCAAGTTTAATACATGTTACAATCCAACTTGGTGGTGCCGGGCTTCCCCCAGCCGTCAGGAGACTTTTTGGAGTGTGCGGCGCAGGTGAATCAGCTGGGACAACGGCCCTTGCAACTGCTGGAAGCTGTGGAAAAGTCCTGCAAGCTGGTGGATGAGCCACTTGTCTCTGGGTCACGATTGATGTCCCAAGGCCGAAGATTTTTCTGGGGATGATGATTAGGATGGCTCACTATTTTTATGACAATGATTAGGATGTCATTTTTTATGACCATGATTAGGATTAGGATGATGATCCCATTTGACGAATATTTTCCTTTTTGGCTCACGATTTTTTGCGTCAAACTTGAGATCCCATCGCCTGGGACCCACAATCTGGTGCCCAGTTGTAAGTTGGACTACATACTATTACACCATTTGGATCTGGGGGCTTTACAAAACCTGGAACAACAGGGGTTTCATGACGGTTTCATGGATTCCCACATGACTTTGTTGAGATTTGTAGGGTCATCCATGTCGGCGCCCTGCTGAGGCTAGCGGAATTCCAGCATCTTGGCGTGGGGATGTGACTGAGCAACGGTTGCCAGCTTGGTAAAGCCAAGACTGCGCAAAGCACAGCTTATCTTACCATTTACCTTTTTCCGTTACATTACTTTTTGGGGGTTATGCTTATGGGTTGGGGATGTTCAATGTCCAACCGTAGAGTAATTGCCTCCCCCCAGTATCAGACTTCCCTAAATGGTTCTCAAAGAATGCATAAAGTCTATACCGAACCATGGTTTGGTACCTTTTTTCCATCTTTTTTCTATATGGAGGTTCCTAAAATGGGGGTATCACAAAATAGATGGTTTATAATGGAACTTCCTATTAAAATGATTTAAAATGGATGATTTGGGGTTACCCCCCATTTAGGAAACCTCCATATCTCAACCTGCGACCTGATCTTTAGGGCTTACCGGGCTTACCCCCGAGGCATCAACCAGACCTGAAGCGGAGCTTATCTTCTCAGATGTCGCAGTTATCGCCCACCAGGTGGGATTCATAGATTCCATGGAGTTTTCTGGACCGGAGGGGTACTCAAAGATCTCAGCGGGCAACTCGTTGGAATTTCCAATGTTTATATGCCAATATCAATCCAAAAATATGTGTTGAGCTCAAGGTGAGTCATTGGCCGCAGGTTGATGTTGAATGATTTTGACATATTCTGACATTATTTATTATGGAGACATGGTCTTGCTGGAGAAATAGCACTTGTACTTGTAATGTAGATCATTTAGCCCATTTGTGGAAATGGATACATGTGATATTTGTCATAAGGTTACTTTGGTACAGCAATAACTATACCTTAATGTTCACATAGACACGGGTCGAATCAGCAAAGGATTTGGACCTTGAGTATATATCACTATGAATATCCATGTATACACATACATGTTTGTGTCTCTCTCTCTCTACACACACATATATTATATATATAATTATAATTAATCATATATATATATATGATACATACATATGTAATATATATATATACATACACGTACATGTTTATTTTGATAACCCCCATTTCTAGTCCCCTCCTACCATCCAATTCCAACCCAAGTTATGAGTACATCATTGGACTCACAGGAGTATCTCGGGCGAGTTGCACGGTGCTGCTCAAAGCGTCTTCGGGGAAGTCTTGAAGTGCTTCGGCAGGGTCGAGTTGCGGCGAGTTGACGGGGATGCGCCCAGGGGTGGGTCGGGTATTGTGAAAATCAATGGAGTGCACAGGTTTATGGTATAATGTTAGTAAAGCAAGAATAAACCACCCATAGTTTCATGTTCTATACCACCCATTTATGGTGATTTTGGGGACATTGCTTTAACCACATTAATTACTGGGGTTTGGAGGGACCAGATCTTTTTTTCCTAGTCAGACTCAGGGAGATAATGCTCAGAATCGAATGATCTGGCAGAAATTGCTTTTATTCCCAACCAACACACGAATCCAGGAAAGGGTTTCATTACATTTCAGTTTTGGAATATCAGTTTACCAGTTGCATCAAAAACAAACAATTAGGCATAGTTCATGATTGGGTTTGCCAGTCATGGTCAACTGGAAGGTAGCAATCATTATATCCGACTAGTCATACCTACTAAGCAGCCCTTGCTAGTTATATTATGTTATATTATGTAACTAAGACAGCTGGGTTAAGGCTGCCTGTTGAATGGAGAAAGTGGGCCCTTTTCCTACTGTTGATGAAAGATGACGGGTACACCGGGAACGCTGTGGTTCTAACAGATCCATGGTATTTGAAACCGATTCACAAAGAAGGCTCAGGAAAGTATGACTAGAGCAGACAGTGGGGCTCTTGACCATCATTGGTCAATTACTTGACCCAGCAACTGCCCAAATTTGGTACAAGAATACAGTATTGAGTAGAGATTTGAGCATAGCCAGAATTGAAATTTACATAACCATATATTAACCATATATTAACTATATATTAACCATATACATAGCCAGTATTCTCCTATAAGCTATAGTAGTGGTATCCAGTTTGCCATGAGTTGCTGCCGTTGGAAGCCGCAGATCGAAATCCTCCAAGGAATAGCAAAAGTCGCTTTCTGGTGGCCTCCAAACACGTGGGCACCAGCAGAAGCCTCACAGGTCCAGCGGATCAGGGCCTGTTGCCTATATGGCCTGATGATATGGATAGCTATGGATGGGCATATCATAGAATCACATATTTCATGGTATCTACCGGGGGTTTCTACATCATGGGGTTTATACACGGGATGTAAGTGGGGTTGATGGTTGAATGATTAGTTAAGGGATGTTAAGTTGTCAAGGGTTTGTTCTGAAATTGGGTAGACGGTACCCCAACTTGGGGCCATTAAACGCCATCAAATAATTCGGATGCTGAGTTTCTCAACCAGGTTGTATGCGTATATATACATACATATATAGATATGTATGATAATATATGTATGTGTGTACTTGTCCAAGTTCGTAATGACCTGGACGAGGCGCACGACAACGGAGAACTTTTGCCACAGCTAAAATTGTTTTTCCTCTATCTTGGGAGGAAGATTTCTGACTAGATGTGAGCGGAAAGCTCTGAGACGATCAGAAGTCTTGACTGTTTGCTGTTCTGTTGCTTCGGCAATGTGGCAAGAATGAATTGAATGAACTATGAACATCGATTCATAGCTATTGATATATGGGCTTTTGATCTAGAGTCACATCATAAATAGCATGAAGGCCCCTGCTGTTACCTCCGTGACAAGCCAGGCTTCTTATTCACCACTGGCATAGGCGAGCAGATGGCTGAGGCGCTTCCGCCATGGCGAACAATGGCTGACCTCCGGGAAGATGGAAATCCATGGAAATCCCATGGACATTTCACCCAGAAAAGGATTTGCGTTTGAGGCATGGAAAACCATATCTGTATGAAACAAATGATCAAATCAGCATTTTCATTAATATTTTCGTTGGTTGAAGAAGTGAAAATCCCATCTAAATCCCATTAAACGCACCATTCTCCTCCATTTCTTCACAATTTTTTCGATCAGCCGTCTGCAGGTGCTAGACAACGAGGCGCCAGCTGAGTCGCCGCAGCTAACGACGCTGCGCACCCAGGCGGGGTTGACATATTTCAACCACACATTGAGTTTTGTTGGGGTTTATCAACCACACATAACCACACATTTGAATATATTTAGTTAATTTAATTTACTGTTTAGGGATATGTATAATGAATTATAATGATATATAACTAACTAAAATCAATCATTGCAGATGTATAGCATCATTATATCTAAATCACGATATTTTAAACCGAATCATTATTTGGGGAGGTATATCTAGCAAACTCCTAAAAATACAGATAGAGACGTTGCAACGTCCGGATTGACTCGTACACGCATGTACAGTTTGACATTTTCCGAAAAGATCGAAAAGCATCGAAAAGCAATATCCTCCTAAAATAGCGGTTAAACTAGGAACTAGTGTTCCATCTCTTTATTGGTTACTGTACTATACACATGTATAAATGTATATAACTATGGTTGAAATGTATTGGGTATAGGTTCTACATATATTGTATTGGGGATATTTCTGTAGATTTGGGAATGTACTGTAACATATATGTAAAACCAACACTCGATAAACATGTGTCCCAACATGGGGGATTTACCCTCATGCCATGATATATTCGACTGGTTGGTGGTTTTGCCAGCCGATGAATAGTGGGTATGAAACCAATTATTAAGCTATATCCTCAGCATCATGATCATGATATGATAAGACCCATGGAGATAACATTGACAACAACAGTATATGTTAATAAGTTGATGTTAGTAATATACCATTAATATCCATCATTAGATGAATAATAACTATCAACAACTATTACTATCCATTACAATCTGGGCAAATTATAGTGACGTCACTGTGACCGAACCCTGGAATCATGGTTAGGATTCAAGGAATCATCCCCAAATTTAATGGCCTTGCCTTATTTCAGGTTAGTGAAACACTATAATTTACCCAGATTACAACAACTAGTAACTATTATACATTACTATATATATTATATATAATACTAAGGTATCATTATTGATTAACACTTATATCTATATATCATAATATATCATTGTTAATAATTATATAGCCTTTAACACTATGTTAGTAATATAGCAATTATTATCAACATGCCGATGTGCCCGACCACACTCCAGCTACCAAGGGCGTCCTTGGTGCCGGCGCCTTTGGCAAGGTTTTTAAGGCGGGTTTTGGAATCAAGGGAACCTGGGGAAGTGGATAACTGATATGCAAAACGAGTTAAATAAAAAAGGTGGAAAGGTTTCAACTCACGTTTCAATCCACCAGTTTCAATCCACATGTGGATGATTTTGGATGTGTTTCTATGAAGCAAACTTGGATGGACTTGTTGCTGGTGACATGTTTCAAACCCAACAAATAAATGATTGCTTTTTGAAGCATATCTCGAAGTGACCTTGATCTTCTTGGTGGCTTGGCCACCACACCTAGCTGTTGTGGCTCGAGCTTTTTTTCAAGAATTACATGGGTCATCACAGGTGATTTTAGGTCTGAATTTGGTGGGGATTTCAGTCACTCCAAATGGTGAAACCAGAGGACAAATATCTTCATTTAGATTTGATTTTGGAAGTTTGTGAAAGATTTGATTTTCATGACACTTTGAACCATTAAAATGGATGGATACCATTAAAATGACACTTTGAACCATTAAAATGGATGTTCCATGATGTTCCTGAACTGAACCATGCCGACAGAACGCCAAAAATCGTTATATAGAATCTCTACCGCAACCATACTCATCACCATTAATCACCTCTAGCATGGTTGCTCAGGTGGTTGGGTGATGTTAAGAGGGGACACCTCACAGTTTTCTTGCTCAATATCAACACACATATGTTTGCTAGGTATACCTCCAACGTTGTTGGTGACAGGTGACATCCATTTTTGTTATTGTGCTGACTCAGAATGTCCTGTTTACCTGGTAAATATAGGCTAGTTTCATCTAGTTTCTTAGTTGTGTGTGTCGTGTATCTATTTGTTGTTTCTTGGGATATCTTCTCATTTCACCACTGAATTTTCCCACCATCTTGGCAGCGATGGCAGAATCCACTTTTTTGTGGAACAGAGTAACAGGATACTGCAATAAGTTCATTTTGTTTTCCATGTTGATGGGTATGTAGCCTGATGTTCTCTTAAATGGATAGCACAGCGACCCAGTTTTGATAGATGAAATCCCAAGATTTGGTGGAGAACCCAATCACATCTACCAACATATGCATTAAAACACAACATCTTGCGGATATTTGGATGGAGAATTCATTATGAATCCATGATAAATACATCCATTTGGATGGAAATCCATGCTGAATCATGATAAGTCACTATAAATCACTATAAATCAGTACATTATAAATCCATGATAAATCACTATAAATCCATATAAATTAACCACCTGTGTTTCCTCGATTTCCAGTCATGTCCAGCCCTCGTTCCCGTAGCGTTGGTCTCCTGCTGGGTCTCTGCGCCGGGGACCGCAACGGCGGACCGCAGCGCATGGCGCTGCGCGTGGCGGAAGCCTTCGCAACGTGCGATTTGGCCTTTGGAACGCTGGAAAGCTGTGACTTGATCAACTTGGGATGTGGGAAACCATGGTCAACCCAATAATACCCTCTGGTAAACTAACATAGCTATTGAAAATGGTGATTTATAGTGGATTTTCCCATTAAAAATGGTGATTAACCATGGTTTATTCATGTTACCCTCTGGTAATTTAACATTGCTATTGAAAATGGCCATTTATAGTGGATTTTCCCATTAAAAATGGTGATGTTCCATAGTTATGTTAGTTTACCAGAGGGTAACCCAAAGATGAGATTTTTACCTGCAAACCTATCACAGACCTAATGGGCCTAATGGGGATTAATATGGATTAATCAATGGGGATGTAACGTGGTAAACCCAAGGCCATACACAATCCCCAAGTCATCACCGTTTCTATGGATGCTATACATTATTAAAACATGCAGGTTTATTATTGGGTGCCCCACATCCATGGATAATACTTTTAAGCCGGACCTAATGGGACCTAATGGGATGTATACAATGGGATGAACACCTACCATTAACCACTGTAACTTGATTTAGCCAACAAAGAGATGTAGTCGCAGTGCTCAATGATAGGTTATGATCAACAATGGGGATACACCGATCAATTTTGTCAATCTGGATAAATCAACCATTAGTGGAGGGAGATAGGTTATAGTCAACAATGGGGCTTAACGGGACATAGATACCCAGTGGTGATATAAGCGGGATATAACTTACTGTAGAAACTATGTTTGGTGGAATTTAATGGTGATTTAATGTGGATCTTTTGAGGATTTACTGCAACCATCAATTATAGTATCCATCCAGTGGATACAACTTACCAACAACAGGGATATTATAGGGATGTAATTATAGGACTGGGCAAATAAACGGGATTTAATGGGGATCCGTTAACGACTACAGGAGGGTTACCTTAGGTAATCTGGGGATTTTTTTATGGATTAGGCAGATTTCGCCATCACTTTGGGGATTTCATGGATGGATATCCATATCCTGCAGCTCATTACAAACCGGATGGATACTTTTAAACCTATTAAAACCCTATCCAACTGTAGATATGCCACTAGCCTAGCTAGTTACTAGCTAACTTACCGTTGGGTTTGTCTGAACATTTGGGCTACTTTCCATCCCACGGTTTAGAACCGGGTCTCTACCTTGATGCGGGTCAATAGCTGGGGACAAACCAAGCTTCTTATGGAGATATGATGATGAGGAGATATCATGTCAATATATATATATAATATTATTTAATTATATATATATGACACACATATATATATAATTATATAATATCTATATATATATGTCAATTATCAATACAATAATGGTGGAATGATTCCTTTGATGGAATTACACCATGATTCCAATTTATTACGGATAAAAAAGGGGATTTTGCCATATCTCCTGCGACCTGCACGTCAAAAGGACATGACTTGAATATCACGATGTAGTCTGTCGTAGTTGTTTCATGTGGATTTTGTCAAAGAGCATCTGGCACAGAATTTGCAAACAGTTGATCAATTCTAAAGATTCTAAAGAATATGTCATATCTGAGGGTGATCACCCTTGGGTTTTGGCCATGGTGAAGACCTGAGGAATGACATGACAAAACCTAGGAACGACTGTAACTGACGAAAAACGTTAAACACCACCAGTTCTGATATTTTTCTTTTGCTGATGAAAATTGGATAAAACCATCCCACTTCTGCTTTTTTTCCATCTGCCAAGCACCATTTTTAGATGTGGATCCCAGTGCGGGTGCCATGTAGTGACCATCTGAAATCATCCCATAAAAGAGTGAGAAAAAAAAACCAGTTCTACATGGAAAATCCCACATCATTATACCTCAGATTACCCTAGGTATAGGTTATAGTTATAGTTATATTATAGTTATTTACGCAGAGAATCCACAAAAATTGGGTCCCGCACCAAGTACCACCCACCCAGGCCTGAGTGGCCTGCTCCGCCGTTACCTCGCCTGGTGCGGCGATGCCCGCTTTGCAGGGCCGTCGGAGCATCCAGGGTGCAACAGGCGTTTCGCGCTGAGTGCAATCGCCAACTGGGGGGTTTCAGCTTTCAACATATGGGGATGGGTCAAAACCTATAGTATTACCATGATTTACCATGTTTTGGGGGAATAAACATCCATAAGCCAACTTAGGGTACCATCCGGGTACCAGGGTTTTGACTCATAGCCATATTTCAAAATGGTCCCATGAAGTAAGACAACATGACATTTAGATCATTGATCCCATGGATGTCATCATGAGAAATGATGGGGATCAGTGACAAACAAGACCGATGCTGTAACCATAAGGAGGATTTACCTGGTCAAATTACTGGGTAACCCTACCAGCAACACTGATAGAATGCCAAATACCATCCGGTACTGTAACCATAACAATGTATAATCCTCGTCAATCCTCACTTTTAGCGGGAATGTATCGGAAAATCATCTCCAATTTGTTGATTTTCCAACCAGCTGAGATTGCGAAGTGAAGCAAATCCAAGGTACGATGTTGCGTATGACACGGGTGTCGTTTTCCAAGAGGCTTGTTGGAGGGGAAGGTACCTAGTTGGTGACAAAATGTGACAAAGATTGGTGGTCAATCAGTGAAAGTAGAGTACTTTTTTGTATGGGGTAAGTATAGGCCATATTTGGATTATATTTGGGGCATTCTACTGTAACCAAGCTAAAAATGCGCGGTTCATAGTTTCAAACGCGTTTCCATCCTGGAATGATGATGCCCTGCGATGACCTCACCCTCACAGATATTTCTTGATGGGTTTTACATGGTTTTTCCACACTCATTGCCCTCTGGTAAACTAGCATAGCTATGGAAAATCACCATTTTTAATGGGAAAATCCACTATAAATGGTCATTTTCAATAGCTATGTTAGTTTACCAGAGGGTATTCATTATCCAGTGGCCCAGTGGGTAGTTTTTCATGAATCCTGACTGCATCTGACTGCTAAAGGGCCAATGTGGGCCCTATCATCTATTTCACATGCAATTGAGTTGAATGACCCTTTGCAGTCCATGAGTCGGAAAAGTATTATGCGATCTGAAACGATACGAGATCTGAACTATCAACAAGTGAAACCCCAACATGGGAGGCCACCTGCACAGACATACCTTTTAAATCCTTTATATAGATATACCCTCTGGTTATTTAACATAGCCATGGAAAATCACCATGTTTAATAGGTAAACCATCCATAAATGGGCCATTTTCCATGGCTATGTTAGTCATAACCAGATGGTAATTTGATAATATGGGATTTTCACGAACCAACAGTGAAACGTGGCTAAACCCTGGGGTATGTTCCAGGAGGCCATTTTCGCTGATTGGCGGAGGGTAAAACTCTCAACCGCATTGTGGATTGGAGGGGAAGCCCTGAGTGATTCCAATCATAGAGTAATGTCAACCCTGTATGATAAACCCCAAACGGCTGTTTAGTAATGGGGAGTACCATAATTATGTATCATATAAAATCACTATTTAAGGAGGGTACCCCCATACTTAACACGGGTCTATATCATATTATACTTCATTATATATATATGTATATATATATATATAAATATACACATACAATATCAACATTCAGCACCAATGGTTGGAACATGTTGGAACCATTTTTCTACAACTTGGATGCGCACCAAGTACAAAGTGATGACCCCTAATTGTAAACTGTAATTTATAGACAGAAATCTGTCTGATATGTAATAATATATATATACATATGATGTAGTTATCTATCAAAAACCTGAGTTAGCCTACTTATAAACAACCTTCCCTAGGCCCGACAATGTTAGCCCCTGGAAATGCCAGAGGTCTTGCGGAAGGTCTCCAGCCGCGTGGACACGGAGGACAGTGACGAGATGCTGCTGAAGGCTGTGTCTTGGCCCAACGCGACCATCGACATGGTTCGTTACCTTCTGGTAAACTAATACGGCTATGATAAATCACCCTTCTTCAAAGGTCAATTCACTGGCCAGTTTCCATAGCTATGTTAGTTTACAAGAGGGTAGTGATAGTTGACCATCACACTGTAAAATGATGAGTCTTTTCCCACATCAACTATCATTACATATACTATAAAATGGTCGTGAGATGTTGTTAGGATAATCATCGTTGATGTTGGCACACAACTAATCATTTTCATGGGGATATATTAGGTTAATAACTGTATAACCAGCACATGTAAACTTATTAAATGGAACTGCCCCAAAGGCCATCTAAAACCATCGTGTGTCAGTTTGGTGTTGGTGATTATCATCATGCAATCTTAAACAACCTTAAACTTGGGAGATTGCCCATCAATGTGGAGCTAAGCCAGTAAAAACATGGATAGAATTGGGAATGATCCTGCCAAAAATAGGGATCTTCTGGTGCAAATCCTGAGTTTTGATGATTCAACCCCCGATGTTTGCTGGTCAAACTCAAACAAATAGCTGTGGGTTGCACCAATGGATATATATATATACATAGAGAGAGATAAAATCGCATTGAGCGAAAGAGTGAACCCATATACACATGCTACATTTATACGTATAGTTTGTTCATTGTGGCCAATAAAAATATATAGAGCAAACCTCATGACTGAGGGACGGTCTGAGACGTGAAATCAAAACCGGCGGTGTTTTGCTGGACGTTCATGTTGATGGCCCCGTACATGTCATAGCACTGACCATATGCCCACTAAACCTCTACCATGAACATTGCAATCACATGCATAATCCCATGTACAATTCTATTAGTTCCTATTAGATCCTGTATGTCAACCAGGCTAAATGTAACTACAATCGAACAATCCTGAAATTATCATTGTATGGTGAGATTATATATATATATATATACATGTATGATTCCACATAATTTTAGATAATATT
Source organism: Cladocopium goreaui (assembly GCA_947184155.2). NCBI lineage: Eukaryota > Dinophyceae > Suessiales > Symbiodiniaceae > Cladocopium > Cladocopium goreaui. The sequence continues at coordinate 486,881 of CAMXCT020000591.1, read as the reverse complement.
TTCGATATAAATAGCAGCTAACAGAGCACCACGTTGAACAATCGCTTCAACCACGAGAACCTTCCGATATTATACGAGGTGGTGCCCCCAGCTGCAAGTTGGTTTATAGCCCGCATTAACTATATATATATATAACTATATCTATACATCTACCATAAACGAAAGTTTCATGATAGTTATTGAAATTTCAAACCAACTTAGCTATCTACCCAAGGGCCTACGGGGCACCACCACCTTTCACTTTCCTTGACCCCAGGCCCACCGCGCAGCCGACGAAAGCTTTGAGCGGCGCCAGTCCGCCGGGGTGAACCCGGCACATCGCAGCGTGGTGTTGGCGATGCAACCGGGGAGCCATGGGACGCATTTGGATCTGAAACTCTGACCATAACCAGTTATGGCCATCCAATTTTTGTTGAGTTTGGCCCAGTCGCCCAAAGTTGCCTTGTTGGCTTTATCCAGAAGTAATTCGGTTGTCAGTGTCGACAGGGTTCACCCTATGTTTGCGTAAACATGTTTTAACATGTTTTAACCATGGTCGGCTCACTCCTCAATCCCTTGAGTCCCGGGATCTGGATTGGCCTTCGTATGCTTGGTTCGTGGTATGAAGAAACATGTTCTATCCCACTCAGATTCCCTGTTTTGGAAATCTAATGTTAGCCATGTGAGAACGGCTGGATTTTACTACACAGACTACACATCTCCAACAGCAAAAGACCCGAAGTGTGGAACGATGGCAAATGAAGAGGCCATCCAAACCTCCTGGTTCAAAGTAATGACTGGAATGGTCACCCATGTTTGTTGGTGGAAACATGTCGGGGTTATCACACCCCATGGGCCCCATACAACAAGTTTCCTGATTACATCTCAACTTTTCTGGAATTTGAATGTCAATTTGTCCCACAAAAACACAACATATTTCCAGTTGAATCCCCACATTTGTCCTGGTAAACACCCTTTTGTTTTTGGTTAAACCCCAATCTTTTGCTGGGTCGAATCCATTTGGCAGAACCATCAACGGATCTCAAATAGCGGTTTTCTTGTTTTAGCATGCACTTTTCTTTGTGGTGGGTCTTTCTCTGATACTTCCAAGTCGCTCGTCTTATCAGGGAAGTCTATGACCAACCATGAGACTTTTGGAGGTACCCAGATAATAATATGGGTATGTAATTGTATATGTATATATATATTATATACATATATATATATATATTTGGATATTATATTTGATATTATTTGGTTATACCATTTTTTTTCCACATATGTTCACAGATGTTTTGCCAATGTTCCCCAACCCTCTCGGCCGAGGATTGCTTTGGCGTCGCTGGCGGCTGCCGCCGTGGCCGAGGCGCGGCTGACGCACCGCCACTGCGAGGCCCTGGCCACGGCGGCGGCGGCGGCGCTGCTGGCGCGGCAGCTGCTGAGTGGCGAAGGCATCTGCGCAGCGTGCCGGGGAGCCTTGGAACGCTGGTACTGTGTTGAGTGAAGGGGTTGAGTAAAGTTGATAAAAACTGGGAAGTGACTCCCAACTAAGAAACTCTTGACAATTTGGGATTTAAGAAAGTTTTGAGGTTTTAAGAGCAAGAATGTGAAGAACTATCCTGGTAAAACTTGACGCATGGGCGGGATTTTCTGTTGAAATTGGTCCTTCCACGTCCTTCCTGAAGAGGTACTTTGTGAACGGATGGTAGTTAAAGTTGACGTAGCATAAACATGCATAAAATCCATTGCTGTAAGACTAATAATGACATTTGAAGAGTATTGATTCCTTGTCAACCAAATCCAGGTTTGTCATTGGGGAATCCTATCATCCCTCTGGAATGAACCGACAGGATGCGGCAGGTTTCCCTGGCATGAAGTCAGGTAGCCCCATGGGTTTGGCAGGGGATCAGAGCATAAATTGCCAGATACAGACGAGACATGGTCGGTACTCCTTATGCATCGCAATTGTGTGTATATATCTACACATATTATGGTCTGCAATCAATATTTGATGGCGATGTTCCATATACATACATACAACATGACCTACGAACATACCAGATACATACAGGATAGAACAGAGATAGAGACATAGACAGATTAGACAGTACAGACAGACAAGAGACATAGAAAGATACTCATATACATACAACTAGACATAGAAATGACATAGAGTATACATAGACATATACATATACATATACATATACATACAGAAAATGACAGATATACAAATATATATATAGATATAGATTATACATATACAGACATACATACATACATAAATATAATACATACATAGATAAGACATTACATACATACATACATACATAGACACATACATACATACATACATACATACATACATACATACATACATACATACATACATACATACATACATACATACATACATACATACATACATACATACATACATACATACATACATACATACATACATACATACATACATATATATATACACACTTAACTGCATTTTTCATATTGTTTGTACGCAACTTATAGGACTCCTCTGAGGCTGCTTGCCCTACCTCCACGACTTCGACGCGCCCGAAACGCTGCGCGTCCTGCATCGCTTCTCCGCCTGGAGCGAGGCCGACGAGGCCGACCCGCCGCAGCCGACGCACCGCGAGGGATTTTCTCCGCTGGTCCTGGAGTCGGCGTTGTGCTTTTTGGTCTCAGCCAGGTGGGGAAGTTCTGGCAACTGGCAAGTGGATCTAGTGGATCTAGTGGCACATGTAGCACCTCATTACCCATGGGGAAAAGTGACTATTAGCATTATTCAGTATTCAGTTCCATTTATATAGATTTATTTGTTGTGTAAATCGAGAGTTTATGTACGAAAAGATGGATGGTTTTGCCTTTTATGAAGATATGATAGAGATGACCCCTCACTTGGTGTTGCATGCGGCTATGGGCTATGATGTTTAAGGGAATCGCACACACTTCGAAATTCATAGCCTCTGGGTGTGTGGATAGTTGGACAGAAGCATGTTTGTATGTTGCTTCTTGAAGTTGGAAAGACACACCACAAACCAAAGGAGTCTTGAAAAGGCCTTGCTTGCAACGACAAATTAGTCTTTTTGCTTGTATTCCACAGTGATTTTCCCAAATCAAAAATTGCAGTGTTCCCGGTGTTCCCCCTTCAACATCTCCATTCCTGCCTTGCCTTCATGGGATCCTCCGCAGATCCTTTGAAGATGCCTTGCACGGCAGTCTTGAGACGCTCGTAGAAGGGACAGGGTGGTGTTGAGTGATACCCAGGACGGGACCATGTCTACCCAAGCATTTTTTTGGGTCCTATCACATCGCATTTTTCTGGGCGATATGCTCATTATGCTCCTATATCTAGACATTTTTCCGGCGAAAAAGATGGGTTTACTAAAGATCTCCCACAGAAAGTTGAACTTTGAGCAACTTTGAGCAAGAGACCAGCACAAGCGCCAAACAACTCTCGGTCCCACTGAGATTGGCCACGAAGTTGGTTCAGTGGTTGCATGTAATTCATATCATCTCATTACAGTATCCCATAATCCATCATAATCCGGTCATAAGGGGATATAACTTGATGATACTTGATATAACCCCAGTTATGAACACATGTTAGCCAATGATAACATATGTTAACTATAAAAGCGTCAAGTGCTGGCCCACCTTACAGCCCTGTCCAGGTTTGCTGGGCCCGATAACTTCTGCCCCGTCTTGGTGGGTTCGTTGGGTGGTGCTCTCTTTGGCTGCGACATGGACTTGGAGTCCCTGGCAGATGTGCCGGGCAACTTGAAGGAATTTCATCTATATAGGCTCCAAGTATTTGCCCCCGAAATTGGATGAAATTGAATGGTTTAGCCAGCATACGATTCTGTAAGTGTCTATAAGTAAGAAATTGTAGGATTATGTCTGATTATTGGAGGGTAGATCCCTTGGCAGGAAAGATACCAATTCTTGTAGAGGGTTTGAGTTTTGTTTGGCTTGGTACAGAAAGCGATTGAGCAGAACATCGATTTGCTATGGTTAGATTTAGGATCCAGGATGATTCAATGCTGCCTCATACTACTCCCAACTATATATTCATTGCACCCCAGTACAGCTCCATTGTAATCCCATTGTCATTTCCGTACCGAGCACATGTATCGCAACCTTTTCAATATTTTTAAAGTATCAGTACTGTATATGATCAGTATACGTAAGTCGATTATAACCCCATTCTACCTCCAATGTAACATATTGTAACCCCACTTAAAATTTCGTATTTGGATCTCGGTGTTTGTGCCAGTCACAGAAGATGCTTAAGTTGAAACCCTCCTGCATTCCGCATTCCATGTTGGTGAAGTTTGGTGAATATGTTTGTTTGGTGGAGTGAATCAAGACACCTCAAAGTATCCATAAGAACGGTTTGCACTTGGACTAGTCCAGAAATCCAGCAATATCTCATGTTGTCGAGCGTGTCGAGACCCAGAGACCATGAACATGCCACTATTTTCTGCTAACCTCGACGCAGTTCTTTTATGCAAACGTGATCGAATATGATCCGAATATAGAATCTTAGAATCTTGAATTGAAGTGGCTCAGAAGATATCATTGGTTTCGGGTTTGTCTTCCGCTTAAAGAAGGGCTTTATGCTTGCTGCATCCGAGAGGCTTGATCGGGGGATAGGATGATGTTTGCTCATGGGACATGGATCGTCTCACCTGTTTCATTTTTCCTCGTCTACATTGATACCCCTGCGATCATTGATGGTTTTAATCCGGACAATTGGTGGAAAGAGACCCCAAACATATCAAAGTATCTCCCAATGGTGTAGTCATTGACGTGTTGCTCTAACTGGCTGGTATTTCCCAAAAAATGGCCACAGCATGCTACAGCCAACTTGTTGACATCAGCATAATCCCAGCAGGATAATATACATATAATATACATATACAGTCATATAATCAGATCATAGTGTAGACATGACATCCCCATTGGTGGCAACCATAGTGGCGGAAATTCTGAAAATGGCAGTCTAGATACGCTTCGTTGCTTCATCTGCTAATGTTGCATTGACCTATTGCAGTTGGCAACATTCCATGATATTCCATTATTTAACCCAATGCGATTCATATTTTTGGATCCATTTTATAGGATATGACACCCAGGATGGATCTTTGATCCATCCCCGAGGACCTGGTGCTGCTGGTGCTGCTGGTGCTGCTGGTGCTGGTGTCACCTGGCGGACGTTGAACCACGAGCACTTTCTGCCCGTAGAGCACAGGAAGCGGATTGGCCGTGTGGCAAAGATCTACGCAGAGCTTTGGTGACGGGATTGCAACGGATGGGTCAAAGTTGGTTCAGCTGATGAGCCCTGAAGCAAAGTGAGGATTTTACTGTACATGGTTTTAATTCGTTTTTGCTGACCATCTTGTTGACCGATCCCCGGCTGCAGAAAGACTCGCCTGTGTGTGATTTCAGCTTGTTTTTGCGAATCAATGGAAAATCGTCGATCGAAGATCGTCGATCAAAGATCGCCCTAGCTGAATTCTTGAAGTCTTAGGTGGACAAAGTAGCCGCATGAATTTATGGTTGAAGGGTTTCAAAGAAAAGTGAGACATCAGTGTATGCTTTGTTCTTTTTTGCGCGTCAACGTTCAAGCATTTTGATGAAGCAATTAGGAGTCTCCAAGCTGCACATGGCGATACTGTTACTGTTACTGTTGTTGTTGTTGTTGGTGGTGGTGGTGTTGTTGTGGTGATAGTGGCTTGTACCCTTCCTCGACCGGTGTGAAAAATATCCCCCATGATGCTCAGCGCGCCGGAGCAGTTTTTCATGGTCGTCCAAAATGTGAAACCACACAGTTGAATTGGCCACCAGATTCTTGTTGCCGCCGGACGAGACCTGCCAAAGGATAGTGGGTCCAGCCCTACGGGGAAGAAAGCAGCGCTGACATGGCCGGAACTGTCTATGGTCTGAGTCAAATCATGAGTATCCCTAAATTTGACTGGTCGATTTGACCGATTTGCTTTGGTTGAATACTTAAACAGGTCCACTTTGCTGGTTCATTGCTATTCCATGTTTCAACCTAATTAGTGTTCAAACATGTCAAGTTGAAGCCGATATTTAGTTTGTCTTGAAACGGCGTTTGCTCAAGAGAACCCTGTATGAATGATGGATTGCTGGCACAGTCCCAAATTCATTTTTTCTACCGATAAGAGCTGTTGTTAGATCGACAGTTGGTTGAATAGGTTTCCAAAAATGAACATATGTAGATGGATGAATGGACAAATACATAATAATTGATAGACAGACGGACAAACAGACAGATGGACAGACAGACAAATATAATACATATGAATATGAACAGAATGATACGAAATAGTAATATGTTGCAAATTATATGTGTACATACAAGTGTCTATATACACAAATAGTATAATATAAATATAAATATAAATATAAATATAAATATAAATATTATATATATATATATCTATATACATATATACAGCTCGACTGTACAGATATTAAATGTCCTTAGATGCAAAAACAGATCCATAACCCCAGCAGATACCGCAGGTGTTGGACGTGTGCAGCTCAGAGGTGTACGCCTTGAAGCTTCAGAGCCCCACGGCTGCGATGCTGCGATGGAGGGGTGCAGAAAATGGTCCAAAAATGGCATCTGGCAGAATGGGTATGGTTCTAACCCTGGTAAATGGTTGGTAAATGGTTGGTAAATGGTTGGTAAATGGTTGGTAAATGGTTGGTAAGTTGGTGAATGGGCTAATGTTTGGCCATGTTGATGGAAAAAAGGCTCAATATCCACTGAAGATGGTTTGTTCCGGTTTGTTCTAAGCATCATGTGCAAGGTCAGCTATGAAAATTGGGGTCAGGAACCTGAACCTGAATCTGGATGATTTGGATTGATTTGGGTTTGCCGTTGGTGCGTTGCATCTAGAGTCTACGATGTGGCAACGGGAACAGCAGATTGAATGGACATTTATTGAACCCACAAAGTAGGTGTTTTTGTATTGATGATGGCGATATTTGTGTCGCTTTGTTACGCCGCTTGAAAATAAATGCGGAACCCCAAAAAATGAATTTTAATTTTGATCATTTCACAAACCCATGGGATCTCTTTCCATTTCATGGTGCTGCCTGAACTTTAATGAACTTTCTGTATGGGACCATATCCAAACTTGCATGCTCAAATGCAACAAATGTCCCCCAACCATCCCCAACCCCCATGATATCTTGTTAAACACATTATATCATATTATATCATATTATATCATATTATATCATATTATATCATATTATATCATATTATATCATATTATATCATATTATATCATATTATATCTGTACAAATCCCCATAGTTCCATGGGAGATACCTCTCTCTCTGCGACCCACAGCGTTGCACTGCGCTTGGTCAGGAAGAGACAGCACCACGAAGTTCGCGATCCGCGAAGCGGAAGCTCTGCATCGGTGCTTCGGCGATAGCGGGTTGGGCAATTTCCGATGAGTTCTTCCAAAAAATGGCTATGGAAACAGGACACGCGTTCCTTCTCAAACGCAAGGTGGTGATCTCAAATATCATCGACACATCATATTTATATGTCTTGTATGACATAGTATGATATACTCAACACAAGAACACATTACCCTCGTGAGCAACAATAACTGGAAGCTTAAAGATAGAGTACATCTACTCATTCTGAGGAGGGAGCAGTCCATATATGACTGGTTGAAGGTGACGATATGCCACAAGTTACCGGAGTTTTCTCAGGTAAGCCTGAGTGCATGGTAATTAATTTGATTGGTCCGTGGGTCAATTGATCTATATATTCAGTAAATGGTTTGTATTTTCATTGTGTTGTTAGTTTCGCTTGGAATGAATCTAAAATCGACAATGATAACTGATGTGTCCTGGGTTGGGAATCCTGACATGAAATTCCAACTACATAGTCTGATTTAGGTCTTGGTTGCTGCCTCACTCTAAAGTGTTTTTCCAGAACATAGGCAGTTATTCTTTGGACATATTTTCTAGAAACATGGGTTCTGATCCACTGACGTGGGGGCACCCGGCGACTTCACCCATTAATTGATTTAGTTTCCCATCATTCGTTGAAGTCTGCATGCTGATGAAACACCCTAGTTTCCGTTTATGGTTTAGCAATGTTTAGCCTGTTAGCCTTGCTTTGTTGCTTGTTTTTTACCATTTTTTACCCATGTTGGTTGGTAGAGTTGCTGGTCACCACCGATCACCAGCCGTGTACATGCTGTGTCGTAGCACCGTGGCTTTGCAGGTCAAGTCACGCCTTCATTGTCAGGTGCTACTGGTCACTGTGTGGAAGCGGGAAGTAGACATGTGACATGGGGAGTTCAAGAATCAGTGAAGTGGGGTTCAAACCTACCGAAGTTGGATTTTCAACAACAGCGATGGTATTTGAAGAAACAGACATGTGATTCACAACACGGGTATTTTCACTGACAAGAAAGGGACTCTAATCAGATACAGTGAGGGTAAATACACACAAAAATGGTGGGAAACAACTGTCCAATTTCTTGAAATGCATCCAAGTCGCGTTGTGATTGGTTGCGCATGTCAGGTTTCTTGTATTGTAAAATGGTGCGTGGATCCATTTGAATATGGGATGATTGAGACGCAGATTGCTAATTCTTTTCAGGTGTATCCAGATAACAAAGTAGGAATTATTGTTGTGTAAACATCCTCTGATTCAATATGATTCTGTTGAATACTGATGGTTGCCTTATGCATCCCGAGATTCATTCCACATTATGCATTATATATATAATGTATATATATAATGTATATAATATGTACATATATATAATGTATATATATAATGTATATATATAATGTATATAATATGTACATATATATATAATGTATATATATATATAATGTATATATATATATATATAATGTATATAATATATGCATATATATATAATGTATATATATAATGTATATATATATAATGTATATATATATAATATATATAATGTATATATATATATAATGTATATATATATATATATAATGTATATATATATATATGTTTGGCATTTGAATTAAGCATATCCCCTCATTCTTTCCTAACTGGTAATGTTACATTTGCGTTTTATTCTGACCATGATCATTTTTGCTATTGTTTGCCTAATTCTTCATTATGAAGCTGTTGGGCTACCACGATATTCGCATTCCCAACAGCAAGATGGTGGATTTCTCGAGCAACAAGTTGGTATTACCTGGGTGTTGCTGCTGGGTGAATTCCTCATTCTGAGCTGTTTTTGATGGATAAACATCTTATATCCATTTATATATATACACATATATATATATATATATCCATTTATATCCTGCCAAAGACATTGTCTTTATTTGTGGGGTACCAACATGTTGCAATAAGAGCAAAGGGTCTAAGCCTACATATGCATCATACATGGAAATGATCGAAGGTTCACTGTGATTCATGCTCTGCTGGCAGGCTGATTCATATCTTTCAGACTCAGTCATACTACGCTCTCCTGATGGAACTATGCGACTTGGCTACAAATGGGGATGGATCTACGGGACCAGTTTATATACCCTCTGGTAAACTAACATAGCTATTGAAAATGGCCATTTATAGTGGATTTACCCATCAAAAATAGTGATTTTCCATAGCTATGTTAGTTTACCAGAGGGTATACTGTACCAGTTTGGGATGAACATGGTTGACCATGCTAGCACGGAGTGGACTAGTTTCAAGTGGGCTGCAACCCAAATCGACTTCTTGGTCCTCGTAAAAAAGTATCGGTAGCTTCAATCTGAGTCATATTTGAAAGAAATTGTTGTTGCTCGATCTCGCCTCAGCGCCTTTTTGTTGATTGTACTGATTTCTTCCACACCCATATTCCTGAAAATCGTATAATTTGACAAGGATATCATGCACATCAGACACATACCTGTGTATACATATGTTATATATATATACTACTAATTACATGTACATATAAACACTTGAAAAATAGAACTGCATGTGTATAGTATATATATATACACGTATATATACAATATGTTAGATGTATAGATGTATGTCAACATAAGTATAATATAGACTATTAACATGTACTACATGTATCATTTTGCCATTTTTTCAGGTGACAAGAGTCTGAATGCCTGCATCCTTGACTCCCTGGACGAGAACGGACAGATCGGGGGCCTGGCGGATTATCCCACCAAGCCACTTGGAGAAAAGTGCTGCGACTGGGGACTGGGTCCGGGCATGGGGAATGAAGCACCAAGAATTGGGGCTTTCAGTGTGATATATACATACAATGGCTACGTAATGGCTATATGAAGTTTTAATGCAGTCTTATTAAGCGTATGTACCTTGACATTATACAGTTTGATATGCTTTTGGTAATCCATCGTTTTTTGGTTACCAGACGATCCAAAGTCACCTACTTGCTGCTTTGAGGTCACAGCAACCCCCAACAGGTGAAGAGCCATAGACTGCCAAGCCGCAAGGGTTTGTTGAAACCTGCTGAGGTTGTGACCCGGTGTAATTGTATGAGTACTGTAATTATATGGGAAACCTACATGTATAATTCTGGTACATATCATGATGTTATGTAATGATATATAATATGTATATAATATGTATATATAAAATAATCATGATATGTATATTACAAAATATGGACAGAATTATATATTTGCCCCATTTGAAGGGCTTCGAAAGCATAGTTGCTCAGCAACTCCATCCGCCCATGTGGCTACCATCACGGTGCAAAATTCTGGAAGTGTTGGATGTAGAGGCTGTAAAGTACCAGGCTTACTGGGAAAATGCCAATTTTCATGAGTATAGAAAGTGGCTAGGCAGATTTATAGAACACTTATAAAACAGGTAAACAGAGGTAGATGAACACCCATTACACCACCCATTTTGATAATGTTTGATCGATTTTCTAGATATTTCAGCTGTGTGCCCAGGCGCTACGCAGCTTGTATAACGCTGGCCTTGGAGTACTTGCACCAACAACGAGTTTCTTGGCAACGATTCGGGACAACCCCAGTAGGACGGACGACTCACATCACTATTTCCATTATGATTGTAGATCATTATTTGGCTTTGTCTGAAAATAGTGTATCTCATATTCCAATGGATTATCACCATGTTCCCCATTAAAATTGCTATTTGTGGGTATCCCCCATTTTCAGACAAACCCATTTGGTGTTTCGTTGTTTCTTGAAATCAATTCGCTGGTCGTGACAGCTACGATGTCGAAAACTGGCAACTCAGGTGGTCTTCCGGGACTTGAAACCCGACAATGTCTTGGTGACGTTCAAAGACCGATCACCGGGGCACACGCTGTGGACTACCCTGGAAAATCCCCACAGATAATCCCATAGGCCCATAGATGTTCTATCATCCCACAGATGATCTATTGGTGTAGCTGATGGGTCTTAGACCAGGACATTTACCGGTTACCGACTTTCATGACATTTCCATTCATCCCACGATAGATTTCCCATATAGATTGACAATGTTCATTTACAAGTATCTGAACATTAAGTACCCAAGGGGTCATCTCAATTCAATATATATATATATAATTATATATATAGCCTCTAATAGCTATTTTTGATATCGATGTTTCCCTTTTTCGGACGTTTTTGCTCTGACTCTTCCATCTATGAAATGACAACAAGTACTGAAAATTATTGGGGTGAAATTCCAATCTTCCATGTACAATGCTCCGTGTATGTGATATTTTCTATCATTTTCCAAAACAACACAGTTTTGCAGCTAAATGTAGCACATCCACACAACAACTGGGTCATTGCAGGGGCAAATGACCATAATGGTCTCATAGCAAACACTATTACTGTGTACATACACATTTATGAATATCACTCAATAATATACAATAATATAAACCATTATATATACTGTATATTTATAATATATCATTAATTATATATATACATTATATATATATATATATGATGATGATTTACCCATTCAAAATGGTAAATTTCCGGGACGCCCCTGGTCCCCATTTCGCGCGAGGACAACGTGGCGAAACTGGCGGATTTTGGCCTGGCACGGTCCCTAACGTTGGACTCCGCCGTCGAAGCGCGAGGCACCTTGGGAAACGATGCCCAGCTATGGCTCGGTGATGACCTTTCCCAGTTATTAAAGCCCTAGTTATTGGGAGTTGTACCCTCTGGTTATGTCAAAATAGCTATTGAAAATCACCATTTATAGTGGATTTTCCCATTGAACATGGTGATTTTCCATAGTTTTTTGTATGTTTACCAGAGGGTAACCCCAGCGAAAAATTGGGATGCAACGAGTTGATATTCTTATGGAATGATAAATATGAGAACCACCAAGAAATTGCCATCACTGGGTTGGTTTTACAGAGAGTTCTAGACAAATGTTCTGGAAAGAAACCCTGTTCTATTGGGATCCCTTCTCGTACATGTTGGTGATCTGGGTAAAGATTGCCATGTCAGACCCAACTAAGTATAGATATATCCATTTTGTAAACCACAATTAACCTAGTAATGTTTGCCAACAGAAACCTATCGAACTAATACCCGGAGGAAAACTATTGATGATTCTCATTCTCACCCCAGTTATTTCTGATGCAATTTGGTGCAATGGCTGGCTAAGCGTCATTCTTGGTTAATTTATGTCAATTTATGTTAATTTTCGCGCAGTATTGTTGGTCACCAGTTGGTCAAACTATTCATTCAACCAATAACAACACCAGTCATTTATGGTAATATATCCATTTGTTGGTTAACCATTAATATCAACCAATCATATTTCTATTCATGTTGGATGACAAACCAATAACACCATTAATTTATGTTACTTTCTCACCATTAATTTGCTAATAATACCACATACCCCCATGAATGTATGTGTAGGAAGAAGAGAGTTTTTCAGGAAAGTGTCGAGGAGCAAAGCAAATCAAAGCAACGTGGAGTTATCTAATGATACACCCTCTTCTCCACCATATTATATCACCATTATACCACCATATATACCATATATACATATAATATACCACCATTAATATCTCCATTTCTGATGATTTTGATGGTTCACCATGGTTCACCGCAGGAAGCGAAGAGAGCGGAAGCGACAAGCTGAGCCTGAGCCCCAAAGTCTCCTCCACCGTCTGTGGCACGCCGCGCTTCATGGCACCTGAGGCCGAAACGCGGTTTTGGTGGTGAAAAAGACCCTGGTTCACCATGGGAATCTCATGGAGGGGAAATATCCTGTGTATATATTGTGTGTTATTAGTATGAATAAAATTATATAAAATAACTATTGTTTTGTTTTAAAATCCGATTGTGTAAAAATATACTCCGTATATACATATTATATATAATTAATATTATATATATATAATTAATATAATATATATATAATTAATATAATATATATATATATATATAAATACTATATATATATATATACACATATCCACATAATTCCCCATTGCAACGAATCTCAGCCCCACGAAGAAGTTGGCCCCTGGCTTAGAGCAGTGAACCTGTGGTGAAGCCCTGGTTTGCACATGGGGTACACCCCCCAACTGGCAATTTTAATGGGGAAAATTGCGATGAACCACTGAATCATAGAATTGGATGATGGGAAAATTTACAGGAAAGCCCTATATATTTGATGGTAAAAACCATGGTTTCCTGTAAATTTTCCCTTAAACCAATCCAGTGACTGAATTTGGAATACCCTATAATACCCTATTTGCAGACACTTACTGTAAATTTGCCAGCAAATGGACGGATAGTAATGGATGGATATGACAAAACATCATTGGTGGACCAAGATCCGTCAATGACGGTTTGGATTGGGGGAACTAGTCTAATCGTTTTTTATTTCCGCCTTGGAAACTGCTACCATTTCCAGAGATGGATAGAATAAGTTGCTGAGCGAGAGGCACATCCAAACTTGATTGGCTGTTGCTGTTGTTTCATTTTCCCACAAGTACTTGGGATGATTTTCTCACTTTCAATTTTTGGGGTGGACCAACCAGCAACTGTATGTGTTGATCAAATCCACATCTTTGTCGATCCAACCCACATAATTGTAGTCAGATCGTGCAGAATCCCCATGAAATCCAGAAAAAACCATCCGTGTTTGCTGATGTCACATATATATATATATTTTTAAAACAATGTTGGCACTTAATCCCACAAGATCCCATAGGTTTGTTGATATCTTTACCCTCATGTTTTGTTGCAGGGGAGCAACCATTGGGTCTAGATTCTAGAGGGGAAGCCATGGAAAAGCCATGTGGATTTTCCCTGAAATCATCCGCAGGTGTATGACGAATTGATGTTGGTGGATTCCGACGATGAGGAGGTGAGACTTTCACCATGGCTAAAATGGGATCCAAGCCATAAAACATGTAGATACAAAGTGAACTGATCTTCGCCAAGAAACTAGATGGAACCAGCCAAAACGATGTTTGAGGCATATCGTCTGCGACAAAACAGCTATTGTCATGGATCATTGATATCATTGCCTGGATTGTGTATGGAGGGAGGAATGCACTTCTTGGACATACCATCGCGCGCGCTTCGTATATAATCAGAATGTTATGCTGTATGTATGGCTGCTGAGACTTTCTCGTGCCGCTGCATGTATCCATATGTATTCTGTATGTACTGTATACATATATATATGTATACACATATTTATTTGTATATAAATATTATATATATGGATTATAAGCATAGTCATGAACCATTTCATCGCTCACTGGGAAGTGTATTCGCTTGTTCCTCCCAAACATATACGCCGCCACCTGACGAGCATCGATCAGTGCAGGATGCGATCAAACGGCTGCTCAGCCGAGATTGGTACGCGCACCTTGGCGAGCAGAGGAATGCGAGGTCACGGGTGCCACGGGTGCCACATTTTCCCCAGTTCAGTCTACCAAGCCCAGCATCCTAAAGCCAGTTATTCCATGTTATTCCTCTTATAAATGGGGTGATCATTCCATAAATCGGCTAACTGGCTTATAACTGGTTTATTTTCTGGCTTTGCCTCTTCGGCAAAGCTAAACATGATGCTTTGGCGCTCCAAAAATGTTGACCCCTTGACCAACATGGAGGGTTCGATGAGAAATGTGACCAGCCCTTTTTGGTTCTTCAAAGGAAAAAATACATAGTTGCGGTATAGACATGTGCTGTACATATGTATCTCGATATCTATTAATGTATTTTTCTGTATGTATGCATATAGATACATGTAAGCACAAACAAAAAGACCCGTCTCGGAGGGGATAGAACATACAATTGGACCATCCCCTGTATGGGTCGCTCCAGCTTGGCTGTATTATGAACTATACAAAGACCTCAACAATCAACTTGCCTAGCCATACATTTTGCGGACAAACCCAACTCACATTTGTTCTATCCCATTATATCCCCAGTCAATTCCATAACATCACAATGCCATAAATCCCCTTTTTCAGTTACAGCAAATCCCCAGAACATTCCATGAAATCCACGTAAATTTCCTAGAATCGCCATTCAAATCCCCAGGTTGGGCTGTTGCCTGCTGCTCATGCTCCTGGGGCAGGCCTGAATCTCTAAGACTTATTGGTGAGTCGCTAAGTTGGTTTTCAACTCGCTTATATACCAAGGGTTTATGGTGCGTATAGCAATATATAACCATGGTTAGATGTGGAATAAACATGAACATATAAACCAACTCATAACCAAGGGGCACCAGGTTGTGGTTGGTAACGATTACTAACCATGACTAGGAAATCATCGGAAACCCCAGTATTTCCTCAAAAGCAAGGGGTTCAGAATTCCAGTATCTTTTTTGTGAATCTGTTGCTGATTGGGTATCACCATCACCAAGTACTTCAAGAGAGTTACTATCCATGTGGTTATCACCCCAAATATTGAAGGATTCTCTCAACTCCACCCAATTTTGGAACATACTATTAGAAGCATTGCATCCAACCCATACAGTAAGAACAGGAAAAACTTATATATATATATTATATACATGTATTTGTGTACATGTATATACATACCTACCTAGATAGATAGATACAAAGATAGATAGATACATACATACATACATACATTACATTACATTAAATTTCATTACATTACATACATACATACATATATGTATATCATCATTGAAACCATTTGCAATTACACCATTGCAGCCCTATTTGCCCCATTACATTGAGTTCATGAAGGGGTCGGTAAGTTACTATACCGTTAGGACTCCTACATTACCATTAACTGTATAGCCCCACTGTATCCACGAGAACCACTGACAACCACTTAGAACTATACAATCATATCTATATAACTATAAAACTACATATATATATATACATATACTTAAATAAATACACATATATATATATGTATATATATAATATATATATATATGTATATATATATATTATATAATATATATATATACACATAATCTGATATCATATCATATCGCCCTGGAAACAGTAAAAACCTAAATGGTTCCAGGAGGCGGGCAGCCTGGCTGAAGCCAACGGCCGGCGCGTGTTGTTGCCACCCTCAGGGCCTGGGACCCTGGATCTTCCCATGGTGTCCCAGGATTGGTTGAAGGCAAAAGTTAGAGGTTTCACCATGTTTCACCCAAATGGCAGTGTGTCAAAACCTTGTACCCCTGTAGTTCACATCAAAATAGCTGGTAAATGGATGTTCATCCCCCTAAAAATGGTATGTATAGGTATTGATCCATAGCCAAATCATCTTAACTCATCTTAAAATCCGATGTTTTTCTGGGGCAAATCACTTTAAAATGGGGCAAATGACACTCCCGGAAGGTCCATTTAACTGCTTCTGAACATCCCAGTTCTCATACGTAAAATCTCATGATTCTCATGTCTCAAGCATCGCACTCCCAAGGCAGGCGGAAATCACCTGTTCCTTGCGCAAAGCCTCCAAGAAAGGCGAGACATGCAGCAGGTTCCTGTGTTTTTTTGGGGAAGTTGAGGGTTTAAGGAGGACATCATCTGACTGTATCCCCAGTCTTATTTTGTTGTTTAACTTAGAATGAACTCTAACAAAAATCCTGGGTTTTACTGCCCACTTGGTGATTCACGCCACTTAGTAAGCAGGTGATCGGCCCACTGTAATTCGTAGAAACGTTCTACCTACTAAACGTGTAATCAGCTAACCCAAGTACTCAGCAAGATGAACCACCGAGTACTGGTTAAAGGACTGGTGGGCAATGTTCAGCTCTCCTTGAATTTTCGGGTCATAATCTTACCACCCAAAAAACAGCTCAAAGTAATTTTACTGGTATTTGCCAGTCTTTGACTACATTCGAGAGATTCAGCCAGGGGAGATATAATTAGCTGTGATATGCTATAATGCTATTTCCGGAATGTCCAGACCAAAATCCAACAAAGAACCAAAAGACAACAGAAACAACAAAATCAAACAGATACTCCAACAAAAACATCTTTGAGAAGTTTTCCACCCGGAGGCCGTATTGATGAAGACGCCTTGCACTTGATCGATTCCCTGACAGCACCAGTGGAGGCGGACTTGGGTGCTGTTGCGTCTATGGGAGGATCCAGGAGGGCTGTCACCAGCTCAGGTGCGCTTCGATGCCTCCGATCTGCGGCGTCAGCTGGAGGGCCCAGTTCCTGATGAGTCAATTTGTCAATTTGATTGAGTACCTCATGGTTAATAGATGGTTACCCTCTGGTAATGACTGACATAGCTATTGAAATTGACCCATTGAAAATTGTGATTTTCCATAGTTATGTTAGTTTACCAGAGGGTAGATGGTGAATAAATGTTAGCAACGAACTGATTGACATCTGTGGCCTGGGGCGCCTCTGATTTTGACCCATTTTTTGGAGTGATGGAGATTTTTTGGACATTGAGCAGTGTTCGTTGGATATGTTCTTAATATCCCCTGATGAATATGATTTAAGAAACACTACGGCTGTTTCTCAAAATTGGGGTACCACAAACACATTTTTTTTCTCCCACTATAAATATCTATAAATTACTAATTTTTGATGATTTTTGAGTCCCCCAAAGCTACCTAATATAATCAACATCCCCAGTAACACACAATATGTTGATGATATTTGGGGGAAGTGTGACTGGCTGGGTACTTTAGATTACTTTAAGTACCCAGTACTTTGATATTTTGGTATAGATGGGGAAACCACTAACCAACCTCTAAACAAATGATCTTGGGTGTGCAAGATTGGCAATTTTGCATGGATGTGTATCACGTTTTATCAAAATTTGTTTGCATATCATGCTTAGGATTAGTGGTATTGCACACATAAGTTTAGCAACCTTACTGGTTGATCGAAAATCGAAAATTGTGAAGGAACGCGGTAGGATTAGGGAAATCATCCACACTTCATGGCCGATTTGATATCTGGTTGGTATCATAAGTCTTCCAGCTCTACACAGATCTGGAGTTTCATCCACAAAAAATGGTGATGTCATAAAAGTGATACAAAAAAAGAAATTGAAGTGATGCTGAAGCCTCAAGCTGAATGGTCAGGTGGGTTAGGAGGGAAACAGATTGCGGATTCGCTGAAGTATCCGATGCTTCAAAAAGCCGTGGCGGCACCCCACTGAAACCCCAATCGACTGAGCAACCAAGGCCCTTTCTAGAGCAGGTGATTGTCGAGATGGAACAATTTGCATCTGCGTAGTGTTCGAGTCGTCACTCAAGTCCTATATGGGTGTGGATCAAATTGGTGAATTCCAAATCCACAACATTCGTCGAACAAACGCAACAGACCACGGAAATCATGGTGGATTTCTATGGCCAAGTCTTACTCCACGCCCATTTTTTGCATAATCGGTAATAGGCCGTTGTTAATTCCTTGGCGCAGAGTGTCATCCTTAGAGATAGTAGAGGACCGCTGTAGAGGAGCCGGCCACTGCCCATGAGTCCCCAGATATGTTATTTTCTCATATTTTCTCAAGGGTTAAACGGGTTTCTTTGTTTTGGCTAATGGAAATTGGGGTGTCTGAAAATGGGCAAATCGAAGCCCGAATTATTACTATAGGGAATACCCGATTTTCAGACAAACCCAAATAATCCCAAAGACATGGTGATTAATAGTGTGGTTAACTTAACCACACGACAACCTGATGTCTGCATACGTATATATATATATTATATGTATAGCGAATCCTGCATCACCTTTTGCATGGATCGAAACATCCCTTGATGTGTAACCTGTAGGGGTTGTGTAGATTCAACATGCCTTGCTATGAGTCAAGGCATTGGGTGTCAGGGTACCCTCAGCATTGGAAGCAGTACACGTCACCCTGATAAAACATTTAACGCACTGTCATTAGGGCTCGTTATGTCAAGGTTACCCAACAGTGTATGCTACAGGCGGTACACGGGGTCATTTGTACGGGCTGGGGGTCTGTCAAACGGATTCTGCTCACACAGTGCGTGCCATGATGGTTGCCTTGTTCTCGTTGAGGGCACTTAGGACACTACAAGATACTCTTGAATTTGGTCAAACTGCTTGAAGTGTATGCCTGGTGTGTTAAAAGTGTTTATGATGTTCTGTCCAACTTGGGTTTATTGTCCCACTTGACTATGTGACCATTGCCGTATACTACATTGGTGATGTGTTGAAACATGTTGAAACATGTTGAAACCCTGAGCAGCCAGCCCAACGACGAGGAAGTACAATGGCAAGAGCCTGAGCTGGAAAGTGTTGTGTACATCCCACTCAGTGGTGAACAACTCATACGAAAATGATGTAAATTCCTCTTTTTTTAATATAAAGAGGTCTTACCGGGCTTACCGTAATGCCATGCCAATCAACCCCCCAGAGGACCCCTTGGATGCACATCCTAGTAGAACTTGGTGATGCTGGTAACATTCCCATAAATTACCTAGCTGCTATATGAATGTGCTTGTTCAGTGCTTGGGGCACCAAAAAAGACACAAATCCTTTGCAGTGTGCGGTCCGAAATCTGCAGCCGGCCTCTGCTTGTTACACAGTGCCGTTCAAATTCACTAGAGCCAAAACAACTCGCGAGACAGGTATGGGTCAAGATCTGTTTGAAATCGAAGGGGAAAACAGAAAACACAGAATGAAGGTAAGGCCTAGGAAAAACAGATGGACTGGCCATTTCCAGCTGCAGTTTGACTTGATCGACTTGACCCGTAAAACGCACTATACAGAAGTTGAGTTAAGTCGAGAGAAGTCGAGAGAAGTCGAGAGAAGTCGAGAGAAGTCGAGAGAAGTCGAGAGAAGTCGAGAGAAGTCGAGTCCCAAAACAGGGAGCATTTCTCGTTACGTGTTGCCCCCAGCTGCGGCTTCTGCGGCCAAACGGCCGTGGATGGCGGAGATTGCAGTCTCTGAATTCAGTGACCACAGCGTCCTCTTAGGGCGAGCGGTACTTGCCATCTACCTCACTGGCTAGATTAGTGACCATAAGGTAATCGATTCCCCTGACCTGAAATAACACCACTTGAAATCCTGGTTTAGCATTGGGTCTAGTCTATTCATGTTAGGGCCTCAGGTAAAAAAACTGGGAAAGAGGTTGAAAGAGGTTACATGATCTGTAGCCATGATTACAACCCAGATGAAGCCAGGCCAGGGGTCTGGGTAACTTTGTCAGTTTTGATGTAGGAATTGTTCATATTATGCCAACATATGCCAACTTTTACGGTAGCTGTTCATGACTACACCGTTTTTGCGTTGAGTTATCCCTTGCTGGTCTGCACTGCAGCGTACAGGGGTCTCGGAATGAAGTCATGCGTGCCTACGGTTGGTGTATCATTGCTACCTGGCATGATTGACCCCACAAAATGGTTTTTACTCATCGTTATATATATATATATAATTAGTCATGATTGACCTATAAATAGAAACCATCCCCATAATTTTGCGGTTGAGTAAAATGCACCAACCAATCTTTCACAAGTCCCCAACACTTATCATAGCTGAGCAATATGGGCCGATGGGAGATGGACATGGCAGGTATTGCTAGGCAAGCTGTCTTGAAATCGTGTGAACTAAGGTCACGACCTGGGTAAGGTCACCACAATTCATAGTATTCATGGGTAGTGTGCAAAACAATCACCATATATCTGGGTAAATTATAACGACCTCACTGCGACCTCACTGGAATAATGGTTAGTACTGGAAATCATCCCCAAATGGCCTTAATTCAGGTTAGTGAAATATTATAATTTACCCAGATAAATTGCCAGAATGAATGATTAACTATAAATCACCATCACCATAACTCATGGCTGTTGGGAACGTACCCCAACATCACCAAATATTAGTGACAATGTCAGATTGATCTATGGCGACTGAGTTGGAAAAGTGAGACACATGGAACAAAAAAAGAGGTTGGTCGTTCGCAAGATTGGATGTAAAAGCTTTATATATATAATATACATATGTATAGATACATATTATATCTTGATATTGGATATGGATGACTATGGGTCTAACATGATCTAACCTCTACCGTACACCTGTTGGACTTGTGGCTCCCCAATCAAGATTTTTTTTCCCAACGGACGTGTCCAGATTTGATGCTGGTTGGTTAGTGCTTTCACATATCTTTAATAGGATGTTAATTATGGTTGAAATTATATCTATATGTTTAAGTCGGCTTGAAACCACCAATTATATCATATTATATCATAGATATTATATGTAATTAAATAGTTGTAAGCATATGTAATATGTATCCAAATACACACACACACATTGTACTTTAATACATACATTTAGAATAATATCTAGATGCCGTTTCAAGGCCATGCATTGCCACCCATGCCCCAAACAGGGCAGGCCTTTTGGACGGTGCTGGATGGAGACTCGAAGAAACTGCACCCAGATACCCCAAGAAGGCAGTTTTAGAACATCGTGAATGGCAGTAATTGATGATAAACCTTCTTTTTCAGACAAGTCATTTGAGGCACCCAAAAGGGAAACCTTGCTTTGGGATGAAACATCACTGAGAATGGCGCGGTTAGCCAATAAATTTGATATTTGTAGTGGAAATATCTTTGTATAAGTGTACTTGGGAGTCTCCTGTCCATGTACAACGTCACACCATAAGGTCACCCAAAAGGGTCTTCACCACGACTCCAAATGTCGGGCCGTCGCTCTTGAAAAAATCCTCGACCAACTTGGATATGTTGAGACTTCAGCAAAGAGTTCCAAACCAACATGATTCGAACTCCAAGTTGCGTTTTGAGGGTTTCTCAGGGCTCCTATATATACAGGTTTACACCTGCACCAGGGAAACAAACAATTACCTGGTGAGTAGCACCACAACCAGATGGTGGCTCTACGGATGGACCACTGAATGGATCCGGGTGATGGCTGACTGGATGCTTTAGGTGAATGGTGTGGCTCTTTAGGCATGGATTTCCTAACTTCCACTGCCATATTTTAGAGGGATATGATGGGATATGTACATATTACCCAACATAGGGCTTGCATAGGTTACACACTTCAAATTTCTGTAATGAAAGGTAACTACGATTACTGAAGTATTTGCTTAGTGGATTTCTTTTTACTTCAAGGATCATCCCATAGTTCATGGATGGTTGACCTTTATTTCATAAGTGATTTTGAAGCGCAAACAGCTGGAAGTCTCCGGAAATCTCAGCCTTCCAAACGCATGTTTTTCTCTGATTCAAGGTCCATCCATGGGCACCCCCGGTCAGACCAGCTGAGAGCTGACGAGCACGTTCGACCGGGTTCTCTTCGCCTGGCCTTATGCGGGGCAAAACACCAGGCGATTTTGCTATGGATATATATATATATATATACGTACGTATATATATATACATACGTATATATATATATATATATATTAGACATATATATATATATACATACATATATACATATGTATACATATGTAATCATATATATACATATATATACACATATTAATCATATGTATATATATATATGTATATGAAGATTTATGTTAGTAGTTTTCATGAATTTTCCATTATTAACTGTTAGTTTATTTACTGGAGGGTATTTTGGTCCCAATCTGTAAGAGATCACCCGAAGAATGGGGTGGGGAAGGGAATTTTCCTATGCGATTTAGCCATTGTTCGATTCCATGTTGAGGGAATGCAAAAATGCGAAAAACAAATCATCAACTCAAACCAGAGTTTTCGAGGTTTTGCCATGATTTTTCAGGGAGGTTTTTACGGAAAAGCGTGTGTTTAAGGGATGCTTTTGCCAGTAATTCATAGGGTTTCTCTCCTTAAGCCATGACCAACTTGCTGAGTCCACCATAATTTTTGACCCACTGCTCTGTAGAAACATCAACAAAGCAAAACAGGTGTCTGGAAGAATACATGTAACATGTATATATATATATAAATGGGCAGCACAGTATTTCATCATTTCATCATTTTGTGAAAGTATGTTGGTGATCGTAGATGTGTTTTGAAGCTGACTCAGGAAACATTGGCAACGCCTGAGAAGATTCAGGAGTTCTCAGAGGCCCTGGTGGGCTGAAGTTTATATAGGAAGGACCACCCCAAACGATACAGTAGGTGACATGACTGATGGTTTAAAAGCTAGGTTCACAAGGGGTTGGTAATATGGATATATCCATAGTATTCTATAGTTATGGCAAGACCCTATGGTTTGCCCGCAAGGTTAGAAAGGAGTTCAAATATTATCCTTCGACATGCTCAAAAACCTGCGCAGGGCCAGTGTTTTGCCCAGACGCCGAACCCTAAACCCTAAAACCCCAAACCCTAAAACCCTAAAACCCAAAACCCTAAAACCCTGAAAACTCTGAATCCGAAAGCAGAAAACACTGCGTATACGCAGTATTTTCAGCAATTTCTCTTCTCATGTTCGACGATAGGGAATCCTCAATATTGCAGTCCGGGCAAACCACGGGGTCTGTGCGTATAGTTAGACGGCTGAAACTCACCAACTTATCACTGAGGCCGCTGAGGCCTAATTCCTGTACTTCGCTAGGAGTTTTGGGTTGCTTTAGTCTACGACATGCCTCTTGATTTGCATATTCTTAGTGTTTAACATCGTCTCAAGGTGTGAGAAATTGTATGATGCTTCTCCAGTCTTCAATTTTACTCATGTTGCCCGAGTCATCGTTGCGTACATAATGTGATTCCAGCAAGTAACGTTGAACAGTGTTTAACAACACATTTGACAACGATGAGCACCCTCTTGCTAGAGATTGGTTCCCTTCTTGGAGTAACTCTCCCTTGAATTAGTGGCTGTCTGAGCCCCGAGGAAAGAGACGTGTACTGGGATGGTACCTTCAGGTAGTTGGCGAGCGAATTCGCCATAGCCCCATATATCCCAAGTCCCAAGTAGCTACCACACTTGCAAGTTATTTTACCCTACAGATTCAGTCCCTTGTTTCAGAATGATGAGGGCTTCCACTGTTCCAACCTCACCATCCGAAAAGAACATGCTTGGATTCGAGGGAATATCAAATGATACCAGTTCATCTCCAGGGATTTCCCACTGGGGGGTCTAACCAATGAATTATATGACTCAATCCTCCACAGCCCCAACAGCCGATATAAGTAGGTTACTGTAGAATCCAGTTGCAAACCATTTAAGTAGCCTCCAGCGGTGATCACTGTAGCAGTTGTGGACTTGCTGCCAGCAGTTCCTTGAGGAATATCCAGATGCAAGTCCTGCAGAGGTGGGAAGCTGAGTGCCATGTGGCCAGACCCTCAAGCAACCCGCCAGAATGGTATTGACGTTGTCACCCAGAAGTTTTGTACTTTCACCTGTACATACATTGATAGATTTATACACACACACACGCAAACATACACTTACGCACACGTCTATGAGTCTATATGTGTGTATATACATATATATTATATACATATTATATAAGTATGCACATGTTATATTATGTATTTACATACGTATAATATATACATGTAATGTATGTAGGTAATGTAATGTAATGTAAATGTAAAGGTAAAGTAAAGTAAATGTACATGTAAAGGGAAAGTAAAGTAATGTAATGTAATGTAATGTATGTATGGATGCATGCATGCAACATATATATATATATATACATACACACATACACATATATATATATACATATATATATATATACACATATATACATACAAACTTGCATATATACTTGTTGCTTTGAGAGTTTGAGTGTCTTTGTAGCTACCATTGGTATCCTTTGGATAGCTATCCAATAAATCTTGGCTAAGTTGGTGGTGAATGGTCCAATGGATGACAAGAGCTCAGGTTTAAAGCAACAAAACTTGGTACGTCACGAATCATGATGGTTCCCAGTCCAGAAGTGGCTCAAAACCCTGTTCAGGGAAGAAGAGGTCTTTCCGGGAGGAATTTTGCTAAGACTTCTCGTGTCCAGGTACTGAAAAAGAGCTACTAAGTGTGATTGTCGTCTCGAAAAACCATGCTGATTTTCAGCTCAAAGATTTGCAGATGAAAATCTCCGTGTTTGCTGTCCATCGTCCCATTTTGTTGCCAGGACCTCCAGGACCTCCAGGACTTCCAGGACCTCCAGGACGTGGCGGGAGACTACAGCAACCGGACCGCAACGGGTAACGGGTTTTGGTGAGGAATTTTCTTGGCGGCTTTATGTAACACCCTAGAAATGGGTGATTTTAAATGGCCAATAGATACAGTATCAATAGATATCTATATATATATATATTCTGGTGATTTTAGTATTACCAATTCGTACGATTCCCTAGATTTATCCTGGTGATTTTTAGTATATTATTTCCCGTAGATGATGATTCCTGGTATTTTGACAAATTAGGAAAATTATCTATAGATGGTGAACGTTGAATGGAAAATTCAGCTCTTTGCATGGCAATTTTTGCTTTAAGCATCAGGGAATGTAAACTGACAAATGGTGGTTGGTTGATATAATGTCAATATCAATTATCAAATATCAAATGTACATTTGCTGATGGTTGGTAAACCCCAAGAAATATATCTAATGTACAGGGAGGTTGTTCCCCAAATTCGTGGGGATCATCAATACAGATTTCTCCGAGGCTACAGATCGCCTGATGGTTTGGAAAGCAGACTTCGGTTGCAACCAGGCGCTGATTTCGGTTGAGTACCCCTAAAATCATGCCATATCATGCCATCTAATCAATCTAATCCCCCTAAAAGTACACATAGTTAGACCAGTTTTGTAGATATTGATCCCGCTTCAAGTGTTTCACTTTTTGACCGGCGATCAAGAAAGCACCAAGCAGTGAAACTGCAGCCAATCAATGGATGTTAAATCTGATAAAGTACCATATTTATGGGGCAAATATATACACCTCCGGTAGTGGGTACATTAAAGCTCTAGGTTTAGCCGTACATATATGTATAACATATTAATATATAAGATATAGATATATTTGCTTATTATATCAATGGCAATTTACATTTAAAGTCTCATACTCTTTCACAGCATATGTGTCGACCCATCGTTATTTCACAGGTGGAACCTGGTGGCATTCAACCTACCGTTCGAGCCACGAGCGCATTCGTGCGAATCCTAGGTGACGGTGGTTGGATGGTGCTCTGCGGATAGTTCATGGGAATAAAACTAACGGACATAGATATGATATAGATATGATATATATATATAATTATATATATATATATACATATATATATATATATATTTACCTAAAGAAATAGATAGAGAGATACCAACCAACACTATGATACTTGGGTGTGTCTGAACATGTTGTAATTCCAAAATGGCAATTTTGATAAGGAAAATGAAGATACACCAGTATATTTACATAGATTTACGGGTATCGGTTTTGTCCGATTTTCAACACACCCGTCTATAAACGGATTGTGTCTTAGGAAGATTTTACTTCATGGGTTCCTCAACATGGTACCCCAATATATGGCCATTAAGATGATGGGAACATTTTCATGATAAACCATGGGATTTGGGGTGCCAATTTTGGGGAAAACCCCAGCTGGTAACAACCAGAATTGGAGGTGAACCAACAGACATAGTGACTCTATTGATGTAACTGATAGAGCCCGATGATTCGTTGCCGGGCATGGCCATCTGCCAGTGGAAAATCCCGAAAGTTGTCCGTTGTGCAGGCACCCACCTGGGATGACAAATCGACAATCCTATCATATATATATATAATTCATATTCGTGTCTCATTCTGTCCCTTTTCTAAGTTACGGTTACAGTATGTTACAGTATATAGTTATTGCTTCATCAATAGAGGGGTATTAGTGAACAACGCAAAGCTATTCCATTGTTGCCACAAGGGGAAAAAAATGCACATCGCTTGCATGGGCGCAATGGACCAAATTGCAAAGCCTTGAGGTTTGAATGCGGCGAGCGCAAAGTGGGGAGCCCCCAGCCATATCGTCAATGCAATCAGGTGATTTCAGCGCATCATTGATAGATAAAAATCTATTGATCATAGCACCATTCTTTTTCGCATAAACATGCTTAAACAGGTGATACGGATAACTCCGAAGGTTCCATAGGATAGCCACTTTTCTTGTTCCCCCATTACTCATAACTTTCTCAGAGAGCTTGTGTTTCACATCAGGTCGCAGAAGTATCGTAGTTTTGTGAAGGCCTACAAGGATTCAGCGTGCGAAGCCCTATGCCGCGGTGTGGATAGAACAGCAGGGACAAAGTCAAGCTACAAGGAGATGGATCTGGGGAATACACTCATTTTTAATGGCCTTTTCATCAGGGAAAAAGACCTCATCATAAACTATATGTCACCATGATCCATCGAAGTTGGGAGATTCATGGCATTATCATGATTTATCATGGTGATATATGGTGATCTATGGCTATGGTACCATCATTTTAATATATTTTAATGGCCATTGAATAGAGACAATGGCCACCTAAATTTTCAGATAACCCCCAGATGATCATCCACGTATTTGCCCGATGGGCTCTGCTCCCGTGATGAGCGGCCCACAATCCCAACTTCAGCAAACCACGAGAAAGACCTGGGTAGAAACCTACCTAATCCATGGAGATAAGTTTGGATATATTATTTGGCAGAAACACATGCTGGTTAATAATATATGGTTAATAATATCTGAAATATATGGTTAATATCTGAAATATATGGTTCATCTGGTTCATAACCATTATATAAAAAAAATGCTGGGTTTTGAAATAGATATTCGACTTTTTGCTGGACAATCATCCCATGAGACGACCTGGCATCTCCGTTTGTACAGAAAGCACGCCGACTTGGCTTGTTGGTTGAAGCCGAGTTTGGTTGGTTAATTAGTCCCTTGTTTTGATCACAATTCATAATCACAATATGAATCTATATCCAACATATGTTGTCGGTTTGTCTTATCATTGTCTGTATTAAATCCCCAGGAATTGGTCCAAAAACTGTCACATTTGCTGCTGAAATGGCACATGTCGGGTTGGTTAATTTGTTCAGTTATCATCATTTATCTATTTTTTCCATGGCCGATTTGAGTTCCTGAAAGGGAACATGCATCCCTGTTGATATTTCCACTATGAGAATGGTGGCACTAAGGCCCCTATAAACTCGTTGTGCAGGAGCAATTTTATCAGAAATTTGCGTTGGTGGCCCCACCATTTTGTAACAAATGCATTTGAAGACCCTTTTTGGGGTACCACTTTGAAAAACAGACATTTCGACCATCTTGTCAGGGTTTATATGGACATATCATGATATGGGATTCTTCAATGCACCATTTTATACGGAATCAAGAAGACGTATAGGGTATCGGTATCACCATTTGAATATCCCAATTTTCAACGCTAACATCCCGATGTTCCTCGTTTGTTCGCTGGTACAATCATGTTAAATCCCCATGTTCTTTAAGGAACCAATCCTTTAAGGTTAGATCACCAGTTTGACTGGTTAAACTCGTCACCCATCTCCCCTGAGGTTTGAGGAGATTCCTCCGGCTCGCGACTTGGAGACTTTGGCTGGCGACTTCCAGGAAGTTCAGGTGCGATGCAGTTGGGATTGCCACGGACAAAAGATGGGTAGATTGGGTAGCAGTGCAACCACGAAAGATGGTGTGTAATACATAGTACAGTAATACATATTATATATATACACAATATTACACAATAATCTATAGCTATATAATGCTATATAAATATACACATATTATCATATGATATTGATAATCGAATATATATATATACATAAATATTATACACATATATATATATACTGTATATACATTGTACATACACACACACATATATATATATAGTTTGTAAAGTAATGCTGGTAATAATGATATGACATGATATAATGATATATCATATTGGTAATCTTATGAACAACATATACTGCATGTATATTGATAGTGATTGCGTTTATCTCTATATGTATTCGTTGACTTCCACTCAATGATTCACCGACATTTCTTTATGTGTTTGATTTGCTTATTGCTTATTGACCCTCAACTTGCCCGACAAAAAGTGATTATCCCACAAATTACTGTCAATTTAAAAGGGAGTACTTTGAATGCAAATACCATGTTTGATTGAGCGCATGTTGGTGGATTTGTTTGGCTCTCAGCATATGTATAAGTTACCGGGTGGATGCCTGGTGGCTTTGCACCGTTAAAGGTGCTGGGTCAATACGTATGCATGATGTCGCAATGTTTGAATGAACATCCAGCCATATATATATATATACATACATATATTCCCGACAATTGACGCCACCAACCAGAAAATCAACTGAAATCTCTCCGCAAAACGGCTAAAACTGGCCATGTTCTTTGCAGTTTCCAGCTCTGGATGAAACTGTGGTGGACATTGAAGTCCGTTTCGGGAGCACAGATTTTGGCTGTGCACTGTACGTTACATATTTCAGTAGGCGACCATCCTATGTTTGGCGAAGTCAAAACTGAACTCCTAAAAGGTGGTTGGGTGAGCAGGGATGTTACAAACAACAAACACGCCGAACAAGGAAAACAATCTAAAATGATCTATCAATAGAACAACATACGTAGTGGACTTTCCACTACTAGAAAAGAAGCATATTGAATCAGTATCACTTTCTCAAGTATTTCATGGAACACCTTGGAATGATCATGAATGATCTATCTTTTCAATGGGAAAACTATGGAAAACTGGGCCCTCGACCCTTAAAATCCCCCAGAAAACGGCGCAGGTCTGGGAACTGGCTGAAGCTTTGGGCACCTGGCAGCTGGACCAACATGGCGCCATCCTGACCTGCCAGTGGGATGCCCCAGTCTGCCAGTGGGCCCAGGGATTTTCCAAAAATCCTATGGGGATGGGTCAAAAATGGTCAACCCTCTGGTTATGTCAAAATAGCTATTGAAAATGACCATAGAAATAGTGGAATTTTCCCATTGAAAATGGTGATTTTCCATAGTTATGTAAACGTTTACCAGAGGGTACCAATACTGGAGGAATAAACATACAGCTATACCAGTACTATGACTTCTGGTACCGGGTGTCAATGTGTCAAGGTTTTGACGAAAATAGCCATATCTTTCTTCAACATTGCAGGTTATCGTCAGGTTTATGTGATAGACATTTTGTAATCTGGCTGAAACTATATGAAGGCTTTCTGGACGGGTAGATGCCCGGAAAATCTTTCCGGGGGATGAACATCCTAGGCTTGTCAAAAATGGGACTGGGCCGGGTAGCATCCATTGGATGATGCGGGTCCTTGGGATATCCCAAAATGCTTCCAACGTGAACCCGGACGGTGGAATTTATACTCCATTGCACAACATTTGAGGTTCAATCTGGTTCAATCTGAATGAACTGGCATGATATCCCAAAATATCGTTCCCTGTTTATCTCAAAACATGTGTGCCATGGTCAAAACATGGTTGAACATATCATAAAGGGGAATGGTCATCAATCCATTAGTGAACATCTCATTGTAGGGGATCCCGAATGATTGCAGTATGACCATAACCCAGATATCTTGTTGTTGGTTATATACCCATTATGTTCCCTATATATATATTATATACATTCCCATTCCATTACACTATCCCGTTATATATATATATATAGTATTATATTGTATATTTGTATCTAATATACATCTATAATATTCCATATATATATACATATATATATATATTCCATATTTATATATATATATATGATATTGATTCCCGTTTTTCTCCCATATTATCCACGGGGAAAATGGACCAAGGCATTGGTCTTGGAAGTGTTCGCACCCTGGGGCGCCGATGGTGTTAGAGCCCAGCCTGGAAAACAGGCGCAGCTTGGGAAAGCCTGGAAATTTGGGGAGGTTTTAATGGGAAAACCATAGGAAAACCATAGGAAAACCATAGGAAAACCATAGGAAAATGGTGGTTTAATGGGATTTAATGGGATTGAATGAGATTTACCCTCTGGTAAACTTACAAAAAACTATGGAAAGATCCACAATTTTCAATAGGTAAATCAACTATTTCGACTGGGCAATTTTCAATAGCTATGTTAGTTTACCAGAGGGTAGTTCACTGAAGAATTTTTGTTGCTGTGTTTGGCGGCTTTCTGAATGATTTGTTTCACTAATTTGGGGCAACAAGTCACCCTAAGTCCTAATGACCTTAAGTTTCTTCTACTCTGAAGTTCTCTAACCTGTAACTTTCCACGTGTCCCTCACTTTAATCAACCTCCCTTCTTGGTTTTTGTCAAAGTTGCTGCCCGCTGCACCGCCCAATCATGATCCAGGTGTTTAGTGGCATCCTTTCTCCGTTTAAACAAAACAGCATATACTGTTACCATCTGTTACCAACCATGCATGCATCCAGGCATACAGATGATATCCATAAGCAGGTTGGCAAACACATCTTACCCAGCTCTTTCCCATTTACCAACCACCAAGTCCATCCAATTTCTGACGATTTTCCTGGTGCATTTCCCCGGTTGTGGAGGCAGCAGTTGAATCAGCTGCTGGATTCGGAAGAGCTTCAACTGTGCTACGTGGCCACGGCGGAAAGGTGACCGACCGGGGGGTGCAGATGTGCAGATCGGATGGCTAGTCCTCGTAAAGGTACGGTTGTTTGACCATCTAACATGGCTAATTCACCAGCAAAAAATAGGATATCATGGGTCTATGACCAATATTGCTAGTTTTGCTAGTTGGTGGTTTCAAATTTGTTTTGCCACCATATGTGGGATGATGGTCCGCAATGACAAAATGTATGTTTCAGGGGTGAACCACGATGATCCCTAATCAGAATACTATTGGAGATACTGTGAATAGCCATGATTGGTATAAATGGCGGATGTCACCAACAAACATGATTGGGGAATACAATTGATGGATACAATCAACGGAGAATATACGTAGATGGAGGGTATCCAAAACATGTTACTTGAACTGGAACTTGAACTGGGAAATGATGAGACTGTAAATCATGGGATAGTGGGGTACCTTATTTTCAGTCAAGTTCCTATGTAGAATCTGTTTTAAGAATGCTAAAACCATGCAAGAGCTTTTTGTTGAGCCCCGACTTTCAGAAACACCTTTTTCTGGAGCAGTGCTCAGTATGGCTCAGTTGTCATCCTTGCAAAAACGAACACATGACATCAGAGGATTCAGCCATTGGCAGGTCGATGGAATTGCAAACCAAGGGGCATCCCAGTGGAGTCCTCGGGCGGGTTGGATTTCTATGGATTTCCTACTTTTTTTGTGATGGGGATTGGAGATTTCGACCACCTAAGTTGAGGATTTTTGCCATTGAGATTTATCCTTTTTCTTGAAAGTTATGGGATTTAATGGTGGTTCCATGATGTTCGATAGAGATTTATGAGTGATTTAAGCGACAGAATATTAATTGGGGAGTGAACACCCTTCTAGGATGGGATTTGATTCGAAGGGTGTGTGACCTTTACATTGTCTACGTGGCCAATTTTTGGGAGGTGATAGAAAATGTGTGCGGCACCCGCAAAAGGTGATGTTTATAGTTGGGTAAGATTCTGTTTGCCCTTGGTCATAGACTGATATTTTTTGGGGCATTACAGCTGCAGTTGTTCAATTTGAGAGGTGATTTCCCGGGCTTTTAACACTCCCCTGAACTTCACTGTCCACTATTGATACTCTGAGTCTCTGAGTGTCATTGGATTGGTTCAAGAGAAAATCTACAGGCACCGATTTCATTGAACAGTCCATGATGCCATGGTTTCCTGTAGATTTTCCCTGAAACCAATCCAATGATAGTGGGTCGGGGGAGACTGCACCCCAACTTCCGCGAGACCTTTCCGGCTGAGGTTGGGACTTGCAGCAACAGCACCAAAGACTGAGGAGCTTGCAGGCAGTGGCACAGCAGCTGTTAACTGGTTCCAAAAATATCATGTTTGATCATCATGCTTCTAATTATTCACTGGCCATAAATCGGTGGCAAATCCGATTTTTGGATAGACCCAATAATTATCTGTTCTTCGTTGGTTCAATTCCTATATTTTTCATGGTGTGCGTCTTTTTTGATGGTGACATGTTTGGTAAGACAGCCAAAATGCCTTGCAAAATAGTTAACATCTGGTAATTTAACATCTGGATACATCTGGTAATTTAACATAGCTGTGTAAGCCATGGCCCATTGATAGAGGGTTTACATTTACCTATTAAACATATTTAAACATGGTGGTTTTCGATAGCTCACTGTTGAATTTCCAGAGGGTACCACTCTTCCATGACTTTTCCCATGGTTTTCCCATGGTTTTCCCATGGTTTTCCCATGGTTTTCCCGTGGTTTTCCCATGGTTTTCCCGTGGTTTTCCCATGGTTTTTGGTGGTTTAGCTACGAAAAATGGCGATCTGAAACAGGCTGCGTTCCAGACACTGGGCTTCGCCAGGCTGCTGGGGGGTTTCAAAGTGTGGGCTGTGGGGTTGGCTGGTGATGTGTGTACTTATCAATAATATATATATATATGACATATATGTGATATATATATATATATTATATGATATATATATATATATATCATATATATATATAGATATCATATATTTATATAAATGATATGATAATATAATACCATATATTATTATATATGTACTATTAAGTTTTGTATATATAGAGTACACGACACCAAAGACGTCATAATATATCATACAAATGTAATACGTGTGTCAGCAAGTGGATAGTGGTTTCGATCATTTTTGTTGTGTTTCTCTTTGGGATGGGTTGGAACCAGCAGCCAGTAATCTATGTCTATATTGAGGTAATCTTTGATGGGGCAGGAACCATCAGGAACCTATCAAAACCTACAATAGATGGTTTCTCATAAAATTGGAGGTAACACACCCCAAGGCAAAGAAATTAGGAAACTGCATGGCCAATTTTGAAGTAGCAGAAGGAACTAGAATTGGTTGACGGGCTGACGGGCAATTTTACAGGAAACCTGTGTACTTGGATTGCGATCACCATGGTTTCCTTCAAATTGCGATGCATTCGCTCTTCCACCTTTCTTGAACATCAACAGATTCGCTCAGGCCTTGACTACTGGGATTACCTACGGTTTTCCCAGTGAACCAGGTATACCTCCATGATATTCCTATTTTCCCATGATCCAAAGGGAAGTTGCTGCCTTGGCGACCTGGGATGATGATCCCCCAAGACGCACCCTACAGTCCCCAAACGATAGGTTTCGGGTGGTTAGCTGAACTTTGGTGGATATAATAATGTGGATATATCATGATATATCTACAGTTAGAATCAATTGGGTTTATAACTTAGGGGGGCCCTTCCTGTGGAACCACCACACAGTGGATCGAGGTCTTATACTCCTGGGTGGCCAGCCGAGCAAAGCGGATCTGGTGTGGAAGCCCGAAAGCCCATAGGAACTGGGGTGCAGAAACAATTGCATGTACTGATCTACAGAAACATGGCAGTAGATTGCACATTGGTTTAAGGCAACACCCAAAGGAACCCTCTGTATTTCATGATAAAGACCATGCAATGGAACGGAGTAATGCGTATCTTACTCCGTATTTACCCATAGACAACGGGTATCTAACCCCATCACCTCGGTTCCTCTATCATTTGTTGGGTACCTCGTACATAGAAGTTGGGTAAACGCAAGTTGCAGAGTGGGTTTTTGTCGATTATTCTTTTGAGCCATTCGATGGAGGACTCTTATTCAAAACTAATTTGTGAGGTCTGAGATGTCCAAGATAAGGTGTATCCCAATGTTTGGAAGGAATCCTGGTGTTACAACTACCCCTGTTACAACTACATACTACCAATCTTCGTATGGGTTGCTGATGTTCGTAAGTAGCTGCGGAGCCCGACAGTGTGACACAGGCAGTTCATGGTGATTACAATCGATCCTTAAGAAATGATTCCGCAGTATGATGTGGGTTGCTAGAATATTATTTTTGGATATTTTTGGACTTGTTTGGATCATTTTTTCACCAGAATATATTGTATCTATATGTAATGTATCTATCATATACTAGTATAGTTATATATACTGTACTTCAATAATCATCCCACCAAATGAAATACCATGGATTATCCTTTGAAGACACATTCCAAAGGGATAGAGTGAAGCCACCTCAGAAGCGACTTCAAACAGATCATGCAACATCTTCAAATGGCAATTTTCCCCAAGGAAATTATAGGAAAATGGAGAAGAGGAACACACGATTGTACCACTACAAGTACTACATACCGGTAGGTTGTTGCAAGTACTTCACATTGTCCATCCCTATTCGTAGACTGCATTGGATCCCAAGCAAGGGTCCCAATGATGAGGGGACTGGTGTTTTTTGCGACGGTAACCGGTGTATTTCCAGACGGTTATGTTGATCGGTGTTTTTTTGACCGGTAGCCGGTGTTTTTTGCGACGGTGGCCCCACAATGGTGTTTTTTGCGCCAGTGGTCGGTGTTTTTTGCGACAGTGGCCGGTGAGAGGAGGAGGAGGAGTCGAGGCGGCCGGTGCGCACACGAGGGACGAGTGTGCGCGACGGGCGACGACGACGACGACGACGCCGCCGCCGCCAGCGGCGGCGGCTGCTGCTGCTGCTGCTTCAGGGTAGTTGTGGTGTTGGTGGTGCTCTGCTGTGCAATGAGCTCGCAAGGTGAGAGCGGCTTTAACAAAAAAGTACGGCGGGTGGGGGGCGTAACTGTGCGACTCTTGTTTTTGGTTTTTTCTTCTGTTGCAATGTAAAACTCTTGTTGTTGTTCTTCTTGTTCTTCTTCTTCTTGTTGTTGTTGTTGTTGTTGTTGTTGTTGTTGTTGTTCTTGTTCTTGTTCTTGTTCTCGTTGTTGTCATGCAAACCGGCGGGTGGGCGGGGCGGGGGGCTGATGTTACAATTGAGAGCGGCTTTAACAAAAATACGGCGGG
This sequence comes from Cladocopium goreaui, assembly GCA_947184155.2. Taxonomy (NCBI): domain Eukaryota; class Dinophyceae; order Suessiales; family Symbiodiniaceae; genus Cladocopium; species Cladocopium goreaui. The sequence continues at coordinate 450,477 of CAMXCT020000591.1, read as the reverse complement.
TGGTGGGGGGCGCGGGGGGGAGGGCGCAGCGCCTCCCCCCGCAGAGCGGAACTGTGCGACTCTTGTTTTTGGTTTTTCTTCTGTTGCAATGTAAAACTCTTGTTGTTGTTCTTCTTGTTCTTCTTCTTCTTCTGCTTCTTCGTTGCAGCCACAAACCAAGTACTGACCCCCAGATCAAAAGGAAAGTCAATTGCACGGAATACTAAAGTAGTATTCGCGACCACCAGATTTTCCGGGTCGTGGTTTTTCATCGAGTGCGAAGGTCACTTTTGTGATCTTTTGTGCACATCAAGCCTTTTTGGCAGAGTAGATCGCACAATGCGCAATGCCACCATTGCACTCCGGGCCAAGCCATATCACGATAGTATAGCCAGTAGATGGACATGGATAGTAGTAGTACTACTAGTAGTAGTACTAGTAGCAGTAGTAGTAGTAGTAGTAGTAGTAGTAGGAGTAGTAGTAGTAGTAGTAGCAGTAGTAGTAGTAGTCGTAGTCGTAGTCGTAGTAGTAGCAGTAGTAGTAGTAGTAGCAGTAGCAGTAGCAATAGTAGTAGTAGTAGTAGTAGTAGCAGTAGTAGTCGTAGTCGTAGTCGTAGTCGTAGTCGTAGTAGTAGCAGTAGTAGTAGTAGTGGTAGTATTAGTCGTAGTAGTAGTAGTAGTAGTAGCAGCAGTAGTAGTAGTGGTAGTAGTAGTCGTAGTAGTAGTAGTAGCAGTAGTAGCAGTAGTATAGTAGTAGTAGTAGTAGTAGTAGTAGTAGTAGTAGTAGTAGTAGTAGTAGTAGTAGTAGTAGTAGTAGTAGTAGTAGTAGTAGTAGTAGTTGTAGTTGTAGTTGTAGTAGTAGTAGTAGTAGTAGTAGCAGTAGTAGTAGTAGTAGCAATAGTAGTAGTAGTAGTAGTAGTAGTAGTAGTAGTAGTAGCAGTAGCAGTAGTAGTCGTAGTCGTAGTCGTAGTCGTAGTCGTAGTAGTAGCAGTAGTAGTAGTAGCAGTAGTAGTAGCAATAGTAGTAGTAGTAGTAGTAGTAGTAGCAGTAGTAGTAGTAGTAGTATTCGCATCAAGGCCGCCCTCCAACTGTCGCAAAATACCCCGGTTACCGTCGCAGAAAACACCGCAGAAAACACAACCGTCGCAAAAAACACCGGTTGCCAGTGAAATAAACACCCGGGGCCGTCGCAAAAAACACCGAGGAACCGACGCAGAAAACACCGGCTCGCAACCGACGCAAAAAACACCAAACCTGGCCACCGTAGCAAAAAACACCGGTTACCGTCGCAAAAAACACGAAGCCCCCCAATGAGCCCTAAAACCAGTATGCAGAAATGGCAGACATGCGCAAGATATGGGCAATCTCAAGTGTCCGTTTTCATGTTGAATATTGCGTTTTGCAGGTTGGATTAGATTCCAATTTTATTGCCCAAAGCCAATCATTTGTGCTGGTCCAATATCCTTTTAGGGGGATACCAATAGATTCTTTGTAGAGTTCTAAGGGAGTTCCAACCTTTCAGGCAAATACCTTGCACATTTCCCATTCGCTGCACCGCGGCCGGGTACAGACAAGTTGACGGCCCTGAAGGGGCTTTGTCAAAGGACGGCAGCAGTGAGAAATTGTGTTCCAGAAATATGCAACTTAGTCACTCAGAAGTCTACAACACTTACTTCAGTACTTGTAGAGATCTATGTCCACAATGTAGCAGCGCCAGAAAGTCCCTTTATCACGCTTAAGATATCTTAAGATCCTCCTGTGCCGAGATGGAGAGGTCCCCTGGCAGCATGACATGGCACTGGGAATAATGGGGGTAATCCAAGAAATCAATGGGAATCAGTCAACAATAATGACTGATCAAGGGATATAAGCGGTATATGTCAACTAATTCATGGTCCTGCTGCGGGGGGTTTAATGTTTTTTATTTACCACCTACCCTCCGGATGATGCCCGGTTTCAACCACCAGGCAGGCGAAATAACAAAATCCTCCAATCCTCCATGGAGGTTTATAGCTGGGAACATCAGGCTAAGCATCACACCAATAACACCAATTTATTTGGGGATGGAGTAAACCCTAATAAGGTACGAGTCACTTTATTTTGGAGGATGAAGCTGTATAAATTCTCGATATCCTGATGGTCACGTACCGGGTACCACGGTTTTGATCCATTGCCATAGCCATAGCCGTTATTATGGGTATCAGTCCTGACAGAAAAAGCAGTTACAACGCCTGTGCCCTCAAAAAACGTATGGTTTTTACAGTATGGGTTTTTATTGATTCATCCTATATGTTTTTATTGGTTGATCATATCTTCCTTAATGGAAATGGTATGAACTGGTCATTTTCGCAGCCCATCTCCGCGTAGGTCAGAAGACACTTCTATCAAGGACAAGGCGAAATTGGCCCTCAACGCCATCCTGCAGAATATCCAGGCGCCTGGAGCGGTGAAAGTCATGCCTAGTCTTGAGGTGAAAGACCTCCAAATATATAACTTATATATTTCTATGTCATTATGTTTTTTGGTAATTAGTTGTTTTCTAATGAATTTTGATGGGAAGCACTTGGTTGGTCCTTTCAGTTTTTGTTTCATCACCATGAAAAAACAGCTTTTGATGTCAATCCGCTGGACATTTGCCTCACCACCAACTGACAAGTCAATACCTTTGGGACTGTTTTTGCGGGTGAACATCCAGCTATGCCAGCTATTTTGATGTCAAAACCAGGCGTTCGCCAGGGTGTTGACTCATAGTCATATACCCAAGGAATACTTGACATTTGTTGAAAAGGTGGAAGCATCTACTACATGAAGAGTTGTCCTGTCAGTTGGGAATCTATTAGGGTTCCCAGAAAGAATGGTTGGTCAACAGGATACAGGGTTCAATGATAAGTGATAAGTATTTGGTGTTTGATGATGGGTTTTTATTTTTTTAATCTTAACTCATACGAAAATCATATCGTTGTTAGCTTCTACTAAATCCCAATCCAAATCTTCCCAAGTCTGTGTTGGTTATATTTTCCACACTGCTGCTTACAACTGCATCCTGCTTGCTCACTGTTGGTGATGCCCCTTTTTCGTTGTATCACCCAAAATCAAATTTTCTTCACAGCCATCGTTTCGCGTACCCGGCGAGGTCTTGAAAATGAGCTTCGCAAGGAAGGTCGGACCTGGAACGGCCGCGCCCATCATGGTCTCTGGTCGGACCTGTTTTAGATATTCATATAAGTTGTCAATGGTTGACAGCATCTATGTCTATCTATGTCTATATATAGAATATGTTTATATCTATATAGATGTGTATACATGTATATTTATGTATATGTATATAATATATATATAGGTACAAATACACATTGAGACATAATTACAGGGCAGTCTTTAGCCTACCTGCATGTGGTCATAGCCAGAGGTTTAGCCAAGAATATGGGACTTGGGGTAGCCAACAGAAGCGGGGTTACCAACAAGAACATACAATCAGCTCTCTCATTCTTTCTAGAATATGTATATGTATATGTGTATATATATATATATACACATGTATCGTAGGGAATGGTCATTGTTCATGGCAAATCATGGCAAGTCTTGTTCTTGATGTGAATACAAACTCCTTTAAGACGTATCTCAGGTGGTTGATTGACAATCGATCCACACGGTATGCAATGGAAACGGCCCAATGTTGAATCGGAAGATCATCGAAGGGATCGATCAACCAACTGATTGCGGTTGTGTCTCAAGTTTTGACTAGCCGTCTAGGCTTCCAAAAATGCTTGTATTCTTGTGCCACCGTTTGGCCATATGGTTCATTGAACTACATACCATCTTTCATGATTTGGTTGTGGGTCAAGTCATTAGAGTACCAATGCATCCACAATCCATTCTTGCAGTGTACGGTAGTTTGACGTAATTCCAATTTATATGCATCTTACCGTAACCATCATTTCCCCATTCAAATGGCAATTGTTGTGGTATCCTCCGTGTTTGTACAAGCTCATATCATATTGTTGGTTATATAAGTTATATATATATATACACATATCATCATGACTTCCTCTCTACATATAGTATGTATATCCCATTACATCTCCATTACATCTCCACTACATCCCCACTACATACCTATCAGAACCCCATTGTCCCATCATCATATCTCCATACTGTTATCATTCAGTTTTATGCTGTTATTATAGTAAACGATATATATATATAGACACACATATACATGTATAGATGTAGGCATACATGGGTGTCTCTGAAAATATGATACCCCTAACTTTGATGCAAAATGCTGTCATTTTCTCTGAAGTGAGTGGCCACCATTTGCCGGTATGATGTATAGATATTTGTATATATATATATATTTATTTATTTATATCCTATTGTAGCACCACTAATAGCCCATGAATCCCCTGTTGTTGATGGTGATTGTTCATGCTTTATGCTTATGTCCAACGTATGTATGTCTGTATGTTTGTATCTGTATGTCTGCCTGTCTGCCTCTGTCTGTCTGTCTGTCTGTCTGTCTGTCTGTGTGCAAACTCACCCAAACATCATCCTGTTGGCTACATATCTCACTAATATGCAAATGACATCCCATTCATATCCCATATGTATGTACATAGGGTGTACAAGGAATAACATGTTATTCTTATATGATATCCCAATACTATGCCATACTATTGGAATCCCAATATATATCCCAATGGTATTCCTTGGAATATCCCACTATGTATATATATATATATATATATCGATCCCTATATAGTGATTAATAGGATTTCCACTATAAACCATCCATTTTGGGGATTCCCCATGTATGGAAACCTCCATATATAGTCATATCCCATATTCATCCCGCTTTTTTCTACTCAGCTGCAGGTCCTCAACGCCTTCCGCGACGTGGCGGGTGAGCAGGTGCAAGATCGTAGCGACGCAGGTACCTGGTTACTACCTATGAACCTTTCATTAAAAAAATATTGATATGCAACTGATATGTATATATATATATATATGTATCAGTTCAATATACATATGATAATATATATATATATATATGTATCTGCACCTTTGCAAGGCATATTGTCTATACATAACTAGGGATGTTCCACATATTCTGGAATGCACATTCAAGTACTCATTCCCACGTCATCCATCTGGCTAAATTACATAGGACGACCTCACGACGTCACTTAAGTTAGTCCGGGGGCTTGCCATACGGTCTTTGCTGCCCAGCAAATGACATCCTTCGAGCGAATCCTGGGCGATGGAGTGACAGCCTTTTTTTCCAGGAAATTGGTACTGTAGAGACTGTAGTACTGTCTACTTTCCATCCTGGTTACTTCGAGTATTCCCGTTTTGGTTGGTGATCATAAAAAGACATGTGAACCTGGATCAGACTTAAGCGAAGTGCTCCAACAAGTGGATGGTCTAGAAGTTTGGCATCAAACAACTACCATCGGATACCATTGGTATTTTTCTCTTTACCCTCTGGTAAACATACAAAAAGCTATGGAAAGATCCACCCATTTTTAATGGGTAAACCCACTATAAATGGCCATTTCCAATAGCTATTTTGACATAACCAGAGGGTATCTCTGTGCATCTCCTGGTGTTGGGAGTCGATCCTGCAGCCGGATGGGCTCAGCGTGCCCCACATCTTCCGATCGGCTCGGTTCTTCCGGTGTGCCAAGGGATGCGCTGGCGTGGCATCTTGAAGGGTTCCTGGCTTACAGCAGAGGAGCATGTTTCCCCCTTTGAAGGTCTATGTACTGGAAATCATGTCGCCAGTTATATGTATATATATAATATAATAATATCATATCATATATATATATACTGTAGACATATTTATTATCCGTCGAACTGATCTGTTTATTGATTTGTGGCGTTTAGGGGCAACACTTGAAAGCCTGCAATTCAATGTTAACTTTCCGTGGCTATTGTGGGTAAGCCATGGTGCTTCAAAGTATAGGGTCTATGGCTGCTGCAAACTGTGATTATTGCATAGTATGGCCATATATGGTCATACTATACACACAATTTTGGTATTTGCATACCCCAAGTGCTGGGTACTGTAATACTTTTATTCTTGGGCTATCTTGGGCTTCTATTCCATGTAAAAAGACACATCGTCATGTTTTTTCTGCATAGCCCTTGTGAAGGAATCCCTAGGTGACATGACATCGC